>JWZT01005374.1:342993-359046 GCA_000827895.1 Thelohanellus kitauei
TGATGCGAAAGGCGTTGATTCCTGAATCCAACCCTCGCAGTCCTTCCGTGATATCTGCTGGGCGCTTCCGAAATTTTGGCCAAACACGTGTTCTCGTTACAAACAGTCATTCTGGATTCTATAATATCTTCCATTTGGAAAAAATCGTATACTTAGAATTCACGGAACGTCGGCGAGAGTTGCATTCGCGAATAAAACCTCATTCATCAAGATCGTTGCTTCGGGAACATTTTAGTTTATTTTCAAAACATTTTTATTTTTAAAAAAAATCTACTTTTTTATGAAATCATCGACCTTTCTGGATGAAAAATGATGTAATGCAGTAAATATTTTGAACATGTGCAGATATTGTGCCATTAAAATGCAATAGGGAATTCGTAATAAAAAATTTCGCGTCATGCGCGAAAATCGGCCATTTGGAATAAAAAAAGATGTACTAAGATTTAACCAAACTAATAGTAATTTTCTCAATATTGAAATTGTCGTAAATGGGGCGGAACAATAATACTGTAATTTGTAGAACTCTGATTTATCCGCTAATTTTCATGTTCTCAAGACCAGTTGTAGTGCAACATATAAGACCTAGTGTTTTGAATTAACACTGAATCACATTTGAATTTCTAAGATATGGAGAATACAAAGAAAAGTTGAAAAAATAGAGGATACATATTATTTATTCAAATTTCAATTTAGAAACATCATTTCATTTTATATTTGAAAATATTCCTTATTTTTATGTGTTTATTACTTTAATTTTCACCTGAGGCCGATCCGAGCAAGCGCGACTGCTACCGCATAAAACATATTTCTACTTTTGTCATCAATATTTGGTCTTCATAAGAAGAGTTGTTTCTCTAATGCCATGGATATTATCATTATTTTAATATCTAGTCATGTTTATAACTTTACCTTTTATTTTTAACTTTTGTTTCCATCTAATAATACATATATTCGTCTGTTTATGTCATTAAATTCCCATCAAGAGGCTTTGCCTGAATTTTTTTTTATAATTTTTGAAACCTACATAAGATGAAATTAGAAATAATGAGTGTTTGTAAAGATCCGTATGAATAAATATATGCTTCGTTATAACTAATATTTTTCAGGGGTAATGAATATTATTTAGACCGAGAAACTCATCAATAATCTTTGAATACCAATAATATCATTCAAAAAACTCTTGGAAGTACATATTATTGGTATATCCTTTTCTTCTTTCTGTTTAAATTGAATATCGAGAGTTAAGTTAATTCGTCAATTGAATTTTGGACTTATTAATTCTCAATTCGCCTTACAAAGTAGATGCCTCTTGATTTCTGAGTGCATAATTGAATGAAGATTCTGCGAAATTCTTCAATCAGCTCCTTATCATACAGTCTATCTAATCTTCATCTATTTATGACATTCTCAAATTCATCGATAATGTAAAATTCTCTGGATAATTATTCTCGTATTTTACATCAAAAATGGGGGACATAATCTAACCAAAGTATCACAAATTAATGAGAATCGATACACAAATATATATTGGTTGATCATTTGCTTTTTAATAAATTTAACGTTATTGACTTGCATGATACAAGAGAAAACAATTCACAAAATTTAATTGAAACATTGAAAACTAATGATACATGACTCGGATATAGTCGATATTTTTCTATCGCTAAAGATTTTGACGATAACCGTGTAAAAAAAATTTTTGAAATAAGTATAACAAAAATGAAACAGTTATATTATTTTTTAAAATGAATTTATTATAATGAATTTGGCTACAATTTTTCTTCAAATATTAATTCTCATATTCCTTTTCCATTTCTAAATATATTTGTCGTATTCAATATTAATATAACTTTTTGGGTAAAATGATTTTTTTAATTAATCGATGTAATGACATCCTCAATCGGGACTTCTGCTATAATATCTCTTTTTATGAATATCCTTGAAAGCATAATCTGAGATAGTATTTTCCTCAGCACCACACAAAAATCTATATTTGAATAAAATATACTATATTCATTAAATGTTTCATTTGAACTAAAAAAGATATAATTTATTTAAGTTCTGCATAGTTAAATATCATAATTTTGTATATTTATAAAATTATTCTTAAGGAATTGAGAATTATTAGAAAAGACACATTGTTGCGACAAGTTTCTCGTAAAATCAATGCATCAAGTACGGAAATCACGAATCGTTCTATTTTACCAAACGAAATTGTTTTTTGGTAAACAAGCCCATTTTTATAAAAATGACATTAATATATGCATCTTCAAATTTTTTTTATCCATTGTTACTGCTCAGGGCCCGAAACATGTTAAATTGTATGAAAAATACTGTTTTCATATGTTTGAGTTTAATGATTGTCAATAAGTAAGGGTATTGATCTCTCTGATTAATATAATTGCGAATCCCAAGAAACTAACATCTCGTGAGCAACGTCTGATGTCATCCATGCCTCTTTGTTGCCTTATTATAACACATTTTTTAATATTTTAAATCATTTGGCGTTTTTATAATTTCCTATGAACATAGGTAATATTTATTCAACGGTCAAACTTGAACAAAGTTTTATTGTTAACCGAACATTTGGATTGTTATCCAATAGTGAATCTTGTATAAATTTATTTGCCTTGATAATCGTCAGAAAATATATATTTGTCCTCATGTCCGTATCTTAATTTTTGCCCAACGTTTTCCATCCAGCTATCAACAGATGACATATCAAACGATCTTGACCTCCTATAAAATTCCATAACCATCCCTAAAGAGTTTTAAGTCGATTAATCCAACTGGTTGAAAAATTCAAATTTTCAATGCCATTTGTGTTGGCGAATTATGATACATTTTCTTTTATAAACTGTCAACATAATAGAAAATTCCTTTTTCTTTCATCAGTGAACCCTTCGAGCAGTGATATAAATAAACCCTCATATTAAAATGTTTTGCTTTTTAATATTGATTTTGGAAGTTTATATTAACATTCCATAATTATATGTAACAAAATCTTGGTTACAATTTCAATGATAATTTTGTTGGATTACTGATGAAATCCATATCTATGCCTTTCCAAGTGCTAGTTTAATTGTAATTTGAACAAATAATGTAAGCTTGGTACCATAATTTTTTGATGACATCATAAGTAGAATTATTTGAATTAATATAAGAATCTGCACATTCAATTAATTTATTCAATTTTGAAACAAAAAATTAAATATGGTGACTGTAAAAGAATTCTGTTATAATCAACATTTTAACGATCAAATGGACAATATTACATCATCAGGACCCAAAAATTTAATTTAAACAGATAAATTTACCATATCTGAGGTTACTATTCGAATTTCCACTCTATGTTTAGTTCAATACCGACAAAATATAAAATACATCACGAGATAATGTCAATTTGTGTAGCGGAACTTCTTTTCTCGTTTCGAGAGCTTCTGATATCACTTAAAATATAAGAGCATGTAGATGATTTTCATATGCAGATGCCATTAAGTAAAAATTCAATTTTACATACCCACTGTTACCTTCATTTACAAGCCAAAAATTTGACTCAGCTATAAAAAATGATCGACCAACTAGAGGGCCTTGCGAGCAATCTCAAAGGCTTTAAAAAAAAGATAGCCTGAAACCATTTTTTCGATACGGCGCAATGCATTTTTAATTATTAATCTGTTTATATTTTTACCATTTTAGACAATTTCAGCCAGAAATATTGGACTGTCCGATGATAACATTCAAAGGGTCCTACATGTATTTCTAATACAAACTAAATTTTGGAAAGATTCTGTACTTTTCATCAAAATCGAATCTCAATTAACGAAAGCACATATTCAACTCTAGATTCTAAAGAAAGAATATTCTGACAACCTTTGAAGGTATAATCTTAATAAATATGAATTTACTTATATCCACAACATTGGAAAGTTTGAATTTCAGGACAGGATAGTCAGTAATTATGCACGGAAAATGTTGTAGTTCCTTATATTAGATATAAATTATTGTTTGTGCCCCCCAAAACAATCACTGGAATCGAAGAAGACATAGGGTTAACAGTCTATATTTTGAAAATCGTTGCTATTCAAAACATAGATTCTAAAAAATTTAAATGGGTAAATACTTATTATTTTAATTCGATACATCCAATAGAATCTAAAGCCCCTATCAACAGATTTTTATCGTTTTGTTCTTTAGCACAGATATTTTACTAAAAAAATTTATCATTTATAGTTTATTTGTCAATTTTCAAATAGGAATTGGTTTTGTTTAGCGTTGCTATCATATTTTTGAGCGTACACCTATTTCCGTTTAAGGTATTTGTACTAGCTACATTTATCTGATTAATAAATGTTCGTGAATGAGTAACAGTAATATGTTAATAGTAGTAGGTACGATGACTGTAACTGTTCAGCTGGCTATCGTTATTGTAGAGTCAGGTAAGACACGTCTACTAATGATGTTAATAAGCGTGTCTTAACTTCGTTCAGGAACCTTTACGACATGGGTGTCAGGGATACTATTGACGGGCATGATCCGACTAGCAAATATCTTTAATTCCGGCTCACATGCAAGTCAAAACACAGTGATTAACGCATGTGCGACTGCGTAATAAATAACTGATTTTGCTCGAAAATGAATATAAATATCGTCTTGCAGAATTGTGGCCCGTAGCAAATTTTTTGAATGTAATTAAATATATCATAATGGTTTTAATCAATTTGGTGTTCGATTTCTTCAAATCTATATTTATATTTTTATGTCTCCCATCAAGTCTATTCGTTCGATTGCACTTTACATGCGGTGTAGTCGTCCATTTTTTATTCTTTAAAATCCATTTAAAAGGTCCTTGAATTATTAATACAATATCGCGACAACAGGGATAAAAATAATTACCAAACATCGCGTTATTCAGAAAAAACAAAAAATCAACGTTTTTAATTGACTTTTAACAAGAAACCAACGTGTGTGATGTGCCAGCTACAAATCACTGTTGGAAAATTAATACGTCTGACGAGATCCAGAAACATCCCATATTGGATTGGTGTAGTACACAGAAAACTACTAGAAGATAAATTTTGTGTCTTAGAAACGCATGTAAGTAACCACACTCATTATTAAAAACATCCATCATATTGATGGATTTACTTGTAAAGCCAGCCCATGTCATATCTCATCAGTTTGGTTTCGTATCAAAACCGTTTGTAGATAAAGAGATGATAAACAACTGCATGTTGTTGTGCGCAGAATTGATTAATCGCGAAAAAAAACAAACATTTCCGACTATGAACTAGTCAAGTAACATGATTTGCAGGGAGAGTTGTGGATGTTACTCGTGATCTAGATTGTCAGGTTTCAAAAATGTAAGTAATTTGTCGCTTTTTCAGTTATAATTAATGAGAGTACAGATGACACTGACATTGCTCAAATATCTGATTTCATTCGCGGAGTTGATAGATATCGATAAAAATGAAGAATTTGTTGAATGAACTCCAATGATAGATATAATAAATACAGACGATGTATATCAAGCTTTGGGATAAAGCTTTTACCGGCTTTGAGTAGATTCGAAGCAGGCAGTCTGATCATCTTTAGACCTATCCAAACTATATGCCGAAAAGTGAGGGTTCGAAAAAATGGCTAAGAAATCTTTTATACATGAATATGAAGATGGATGTCTGCAATTTGCTCGGAATTGTATATCAAGGATGGTTGTGCTGCCAAATCATGAATAATGGAATGAAAAACAAATTTCATCAGAGCGAAAAATCTTAAACACACGTATTTTAATAGGCTGTTGGAAGAAAATTGGGGGAGGGGGTTCGTACTGTCCGCCATATCATATGGACACTCGATAGCTTTTAAAGTGTAATTTTCTATGCAGCATTTTGAAATTTGAATATGATATTTAAATACTCATGGAGATGAAAGGATGCCCAGTCTAAGATTTTTACTATAAAAACACGACATACGGATTTTTTTATTTATTGATATTGGCAAATTCGTGAACTTAACAGAAAAACTTTGGATGTAATAACCTTGTAAATTATCTATATGAAAGAATTTGTTCATTTGAGTGTAGCCTCGAGTCATAGAAAATACAGTTTATTGAAAACAATCCAATTCATTTTTCAACAATGAAATTTTTTGAATCGAAGGCTGGGTCAGTTAAAAAATTTTCCCACCCAGAATTACAGTCACAAGAATTTAGCTTAATGAAACTAGTATAGAAGAAGATTTTTAGATGTAAAACTCATGAAAAAATGCCTTGGCTTTGTTCGAAACCCGTTCTCCCCATATACACAAACAGCGCCAAGGGAATTACAAAGGAAAGTTATCAATATTCCATATGATTCTGTTTTGAAGGAAAAATTAGGTTATGTTAACCCTTGAGCATTTGTATACACATTCACAGAATAAAAATATATTACATTTACCGCTTTTTCTTCAAGAATATTTACGATTATCAGAACAACTTTTGTTTTCGACCAATTATTTACTGGTACCAATAAAAATACATCAAAATATCGCTCAAAACTGACAGAAACTCATTTGAACGGGGCTTTTTTAGTTTCTCTAGCGTAGGCGCCTTTTTCAGCCTTTGATAGAATTTTCAGTGTTAAGCGCACTAAGAAATCTTCAAATGGAAATTTTTTAATTACGTAGTAGATTTATATATTGTGTAATCATTTTCCATAATTCCTTAGAATTTTAGTTTTTTGATAAAATTTAAAGGGCTCGAATAAATTTTTTCATTATTAGTAACTTGTTACATAGGATTATATTCGATGGAATCACTCATTTATTAAACGAGAATGTTACATCAATGTAAAAGCATGAAATCAGAGTTTTACCACTCATTTTAGATGTAGTATTCGAATTCAATAAACAGGCTAGTCGATCACTTTTAGAATTATTTCCGACCGTCCATGCCAAACGGGTTCGACACACATGGTATAGGCTATATTTCCAGTAATCAAATATGGATGATAAATCTTTTTGGATTTTCTTCACTTCTAAGTGCATCGCTTTATAGTCAAGATGCTATTCGTTTTAGCCTTATTTGGTGATGGATTCTACTGGATTTTTTTTCTAGGAACTATAAAGACATAGGGTTGATGAGTAAGTAGTGGCAATATGGGGAGATGATCGAAAGGCAATAAATGAAATGGAATCATACCGCACCAATCATTGAGTTCCGGTGAAATGTAATTTTTAATAATTTCTTAAAGAGATCTGTTAACTCTCACAACGCTACCGTTTCCCATAGAATTATACAGTGTAGTCGCTGATTTATTGATATTGAATATTTCGCAGAGGTTTTGAAAAATTACTGACTGGATCTCAGGACCCTTGTCTGAGTAAAGATGGTCAAGTATACCGAATCTTGAGACGATATATATGGTAAAAGAATTTGTTGACGTTAAGGCGGTTTGATCAGGTATAGCTTTAACCTCTACTCATTTGGAAAAACGTATAAAAATATTATGAAATATTTATTGCCATCATCAGTTAGAGGGAGCTACCGGTGAAGTCGACTTCTCAAAAGGGGAATCTTTTTACTGGGAATAATCATTTGTAGAGCCCCTTTGTGAGTGAAGTGGATGTACTTGTTGAAGATACAAGACAAGCATTCTACTATATGTAGATCGAATTTAGAAGGCCTCTTTTTCATAGAAAGTTACGGTTTTGATGTAACACTGATGTAAACTGTATCGTGATAATATTAAAAAACAGTAGCCTTTGAACGGCATGAGTATATAAGGAACTGTCCAGTTCCTGACGAAATGAAACACATTGCCACCGACAATTTGACAGCCTGAAGGCTGAGAGTTCTTAATGTTGTAAATAAATTTCGTGGTCTCAAGGTCTTTGCGTAATGATTTGCGTATGTCGATATCCAGTTGTGAAGACAGCAGCAAATCCTTTTAATAAAGGAATACGCAATTGAGTTAGTTTTTCCCGGTATATATTCGATATCGTTATCATAGTTTTCGAGCTCCATTAGCCATCGTGCATGTCTTCCCCTTGGGTCCTTCATTGTTTTTATGTGCAATCAAGGCTGATGTAGGTTACGAGGGTAAACTAAGAGGCAAATTGTTAATGTCTCAATTTATTTACAGCGAGTATTTGTACGAAGAATTCTTTGTCGGCTGTGGCCTATTTCCATTGTGCGGAGTTCCATTTTGGCTAGTAAATGAGATAGGGATTTGTTCACCCTCTAATATTTTTGATATCTGCGCACCCAAGGCCAGGTCAAAGGCGTCAAAAGCATGGCTGATATTATGGCTGTAGTTTTAAAAAATAATGTTAGGACATTTGAAAGGTGTTTTTTATGGCAGCGAATGATTTGTCGCAGTTTACGTCCCAGATCCATTGTAGGTCTTTACGCAGTAGGTCGTATAACTTACAGGAGATAGCGACAAACTTCTTGATAATAATGAAGTATAAATGGCACACACCGATAAAGCGTGTGAGTTCTTCTTGATTGGTAGTTTTTCTCCAATTGAGGATTGATATGATGGAACCCTAGACGGACGAGAGCGTTTGTCAGGAAGAGAACGTATAGACACGATATGAGACAGTTGAAGCAATATTATTTGTAATTCTTCAAATTCCATCTTAACCATTGTTAAGAAAGAATAATATAGGTTTCGCTATATGCTTGAGGTAAGAGTAGAAGTCTTCCATGAATATTATGATGTCGTCACTGTAGCCTTGACTATGTAAATTCTTTGAGAATATGCGATCCATGATATCATGGATTGAAGCCTGAGCATTGGTAATTCCCAAAGGATAAACATTAAATTCGAAGTGCCCGAATCCCTAGTCTGACGCAAATGCTGTTATTCGCTTTGATTTTTCTTCCAGAGGCCTTGCCAGTACCTGCTTTTCCAGTCGACCATTGAGAAAAATTAAGCGCCGCTAATTTTGTCTTTATATCCTCAAGAGTAAGCATTTTATAAAGGTCCCGTTTGATATTACTCTTCAGTTTCGTGTAGTCAACTCAAAAACAATCATAGATGTCCATTTGTCTAACAAAATCTAAAAAGGTGAACCGTCGACTGGAGATTAGACGTTTGACATCGCGAGTAAGCATAGGATTGATCTGCTCGCCAATATATTTTGTATTTCGCCGGAACCCCTATAAAGACGGAATGCGGTGGGCTTGTTTTATGTCGTGTCAATAACATGTATGAGTATGCAGCTATCATCCAAGAATTTTGGATGCGCAAATAGATGGGTATATTTTTACCGATTGGGATCAATTTCTGTTGATATTGGCTTTGAATATCGTGATGATATAAAATATCATCGATGATATCTAAACGATATCATTTTGTATGAACTGTAGCCTTGGGTATGGTTTATACTCTGATGAAATATCTAAGATTATGTCATGCATCTGTATGATATAGGACCCGAATATCGCGTCGTATTTATGGTTCTCATATCAAGAATCTCGTGCGTATACGTTCTTGTATCAATCTTAAAAGTGAGTGTAATCGAGCCTTTTACTGAAAGGAAATTACCGGTTACTGCTCGAAGAGACACATGATTGTAATTGTCGATTTTTTTATCAAAGATGCATGACTGAACCAGTGAGCCTGATCATCCTGTATCTGCTAAAGCTGTAATTTCGATTTTAGGAGACGTAAGGGACATTATAGAGTAGTCGTTATAATCCACCAAGTCCTAAAGTTGAAGATGAATAATTTCTAGAACAATTTTTACTTTTATACATGAATCACGAATGTCCGCTCTAGTTGCAGATATCACATGTAACTGGTCCCGAACATTCTTGACTGTTATACCCTCTGAGTTTGACCTTATTGTACGCTTTTCTTGGTCTTCTACGTTTGTTACATATTTGGGGTCATTAGACGTACGGCTAGATTAGAGCAGGCTGGCATAGAGTGTTAAGGACAGAAATTTAACTCGCTAATTGATGACGTGTAATGATATCAAATAATTTCCATGTCTTTAATCGGTACTGATTAATGGTCCAGCCGTTTGGTGTAAAAAGGATGACAGGCATCTTAGAACAAATTTCCTTGAGGCTGAGATCGCGAGATTGATTAACCTTTGTGGTCATATAGTTACGCAAGTAGTTAAAATACTTTAAAAGATAAATAATTCACAATCGAACTAAGTAAGAGAGGGTAGTGCTATTAAAATCCATTTCATCAGCTTTTTCGTTTTAGCCTATAACTTGGTTAACTGGTTGTAGCTTCAAAGACTAGAATGAAGCATAACTAGATGCCCATGAAGTCTAGGCGAATGCAATGAATTTAAAGAACGCTATTATGCTAGGAAACATGGACTTAAAGGGTAAAGAGTGCTATTTTTCGGATCTCGTATAGTAGGTACTGGTGTAATATATTGTCTTCAAAGAATTTTGGTATAATTGAGGATGGGGGAATATCGTCCTAATGGTTAAGCTCAGACACGAATTGAAAATTTGATATCAACCATTCGAAAGCCTTACCAAGAAGAAAGATGCCTCACTTGCCAAGGTTAAATAATCACAATTTCGACATCACATATAATAGAGGTCGTTGACAATAATCTACGGAAGTATCCGAACATGTTATTACATTTTTAAATTAAATTTTTAGGTTAATAAATGAAAAAGCCTTAAAAAATACCGCGACAATTTTTCGAGTTAAAGAATTGACCCAAAAATCGGATAATTCATATGTAATTTTCACATCTGTTTATTTTTCAGCTATAAAAATTTTTTCATTAAATAGGAACTATGATCAATATTTCTGGGTAATTAGTATTTTCGTTGACATGGAACTATTCATGCTTCGATTGAATAATTTTATTCTACATCAAACACTTGCATTAAAGAAGCCAGAAAAAATTAAAATTGTTTAATAGAAGCCTTTAGAATCCGTAACATCCTGGGTATACGAGTCATAATGCTTTTATCAAAGTGTATACCGGCCAACTCGACGTTTCTACAAAAAGTAGCATAAAATATAAGCGAGATCTTTAAAATATCCAAAGAGATAAATGTATGTCAAATAAAATACGTATTAAGTATTTAATATAACATTCTTTGAAAGACCTCAGTTAATTAGATTATTCCAAGCGTCCACGACGAGAAAATATTAAGAAGCGGTTGCTCTGTCTCAAAGCACCAAAAACTAAACATCCCTATGACTCAAACAAAAGAATATAGTTTATCTATAGCTACTGCTGTTTCTTGTTTTATTATTCGACGATTCTGCGCTGAATGATGAGATTATATGCAATTTCAAAAAAATTTTTAATAATATAATTTTTAAATCAAGGTTCGAATCTTAACATATGCATTGGCATAAATTATTTGAAAGGTTTATCACTGGGTAAAAGAACTAAAATCTAAATCCTCAGTTTTATTTGGGTTTAAAAGTATGGCTTTGCCAAAAATTAAACACCATATACTATTTACCCTGTTTAATTATTTTATATTTATAAAATACTGTCCCCAAATTTAATAGAAATAGACAGGATTTAATTTGTTTTATTTTGTAAAGCATACTACGCCCGATATATATTGAAACAATCATGAGCCACCCGCATTTGGGAACGTTAAGAAAGGCGCCCAGACAATAAACATAAACCATGAGCCTGATGGCTGTCAATCTCTGACTGAGGGTATGTCTTTGCAGTACATACATAAATCATCAGCGCCTCATAGAACCAGACTGTTTTTCGCCTTAATGTTAGACGCCACCGCATAAGAGCTAACAGAATCTCTAGAGAACGAGGGAACGAATTCGTTCCCATAGGTTACACTCACAAGCGGGTATATAACAGCTTTCGTGGAGGATTTCACGTCACTCGTCTTGAGATTTCTGATGATCAAATTCGGAATGCTCTCGGCGTTCGCAGCTTCTATGGACTTTTAATTGCAGTTGAGTGTATCATTTTCATAGAAATTAGTTCCATTCTGGTTTTAGCTCAATAGATAATGGTCTGTGAAATTATCTGCCAAAATCGAACCTGTCCATTTTTGAGCCTAGATAAACCTCTATAGAGCTTCTGGTGCTCTTGACAGGGGCCACTCTTTTGCAGTTCGCGATAAGTTCAGTTTCTGGAACTTCTTAGGAAGTTTGTTACATGCTAAGTTTATTGAGACAGACACTCGATCTCGGCCTCGAGTCAAACATAGCCTGTTCAATTTGCCAATGATTATGTATTTGATAGAGGAAAATGTGTATATGCCGAAATGTTTGGCTTTATACGAAATAATATCTATTGATTCGATTCTCAACAGATCCTTGATACATTGATGCGGCACTAAATCACAGAGCGAATGTCTCAATTTATATAAAAATTTCCTTAAACTGAATGTTGAATATATAAATGTACACCAAGAACCAAAAAGTTGTTCATTCAATCAAACTGTTGTTTTTATTGATATATAAAGCTGAATATGCTCAACAAACATCATGTTTATATCCAAATAGAAAATTTTTGATACTAATTGTTAAACAAGCGTATTGCGCACAAAAATTAATTACATTTTATTAAATTGAAAAGATTTAAAAATTGTTTAAATTCAGGTATACTCATTAGATTGATAGATTTTTGAGAATTTGGATTTCGATGATAAATTTTTGATAAATATTTTCAAAATTAATAAAACATATTTTTGAGAAATGTGATCAGATTCTCGAACATTGGCTGAATAGATATTTGTATGAGTACCATATCCTAAATTTGGTCAAAAAATATTGAGAATTATTCCATCGTGAATCTTTCAATTAATGTTTAATTAATAATGATCATTTCCCAACATTTTTTTGTATATAAACGGAAAATTTACTTGATCAATTAGCTGCCTTAATGAGGTTCATACTTTCAATCTTGATCGTTTTTCAGTTCTTTTTTAACGGTTGCACTTTAGAAAGTATTAATGAATATAATTTTTGTGCCAAGTAAATGTTACGAGGCACGACACGAAGGTGATTGTAAATCCCATCCAAAATCAACCTACTTTTATTTCGATATCCAGCAAGGATCTTGCCTAAAATATCAAGCATGTGGACATCCTCTAGCTGAATTGAACATGTTTTGGAGTCTGGGTGATTGTAGAGCCGAATGTGCCAGTCCCCATAGTGTCAAGAATATAGGTATTTGAATGTCTGTATTGTGAATGCCTCCTTGATTGGGGTGCACCCTACGTTGTACCTGGTGGAGAAACTAAAAGGACCAAGAAAGCATTTAATAAATGGAGAGGAAGTTGTGAGTCATATATAAAACGAAAAGGATACCCTACCCCACCACTTTTCAATAATTATGATGAATGCGATGAATATTGTTTGATTGATCCTTGAGAACAAATATGAATTACCAGAAATAAAGATATACGCTAATGAGATATATATTATTATGATATATACACACAATTCTCAAAATACTTCATAAGAACAAATTATATATGTTTAATTCTTGCTTGACGTCACGCCTGCTTCCTATATATTGATTTTTTTGTCATGAAAACTGCGCATAATCGGATTTTAAAAGCAATGAATCAATTGATTTCAACATGTTTAGAACACAGTATACATACAACCATGTCGTATTTTCCTAAGTTTTGAGTCAAAAAATTGATAAATCCGAAAATCGCCGTTTCAAAATAAATTCAGGATTCATTCACGTTATAATTATTGATTTAATATTTTTTGAAATAAAATGTCTAAGTTAAAATATCGGTTTATTTCGTCGATTTCGAACCTTTAAATAGTTCTATCCTGCTTGAATCTGTACATCGTGTATATATATCTACACAATTAGACAGTTTCTTGTCTGATTATAATCATTTTTATCGTAACTACATCTTCTAAGATCTCTTAATAGTTCAAATAAATTTACATAATGGTACATCCCATAATTTTCTATCATTTATTTCATCTCTTTTTTACCTTTTTAGAAAGAAAAAATCTGATTTTTATTTACTCTTGTTGCCGCAGAAACTATTAAAAATAAAATCTAATACTGCGCCATGAAATCATCCAATAAATTAAATACTAAGCACTAAAATATCGCACAGCAAACATGAAAGTACCCTTTAAATCAACAAAATATCTGTTGTTATGGTGTATATTTCTCGGTATTACTTCGATAAAAATACACTTTGAGGATTCGATGATAAACGATCTGGAAATGCGATTCGCATACAATTTTTCATATTTGCTATTATCGATATATATTATTTCATTGAATTTAATTATCCAACTGTATTACACCCACTATATGCCGATTTTGTGATCTGATACGATACAGCAGATATTTCACTGAAATTGATTATATTTTATGAGATATTTCAAGTAATGTAGTTGGGCAGAACACTTTTATTTTCCACCTCACATGACAGAAAATTATCTTATTGTGGGGGTGTTTTTGACGTGATTTTATATTTTTTTGGAATTGTTACATCAAAATAATTACAGCCTCAAACCCAATCAATATAAATCTAAAACATTTAGATTGACTCTTCTTAATATAAATAACCAATTCTTGATTTTCTTTAATACTTCGAAATATTAAAATTAATGGTTTTTCGATCAAATTAATAAATATGCAATATTCTTAATAAAAGTTTCGAAAGAATAAAAATTATGTTATGAACGTTTGTTTTAACCTGTTTCATTAATTTTACATTTATCAATAAATTTCGAAAATTCTGATAACAACAATATGATTGTATTACTAATATATGCACCTGATACCCAAAAACTGATAAATGTTGTCGTTAACCTATTCATACATAGGATATGAGTAAAACACAAATTAGGAATAGTAAACATGGATAGATGTTCAAATATTCGACATTCATCGGATGTCAAAATAGCAAGAGGGTTGCGAATGAAAATAAAATGGATTTTGGAGAACAACGGTGAACGCTATACGGGTTCGTGGATCCAGTTTCGCTTGAAAAACGAATCAGCGGAACCTAAAAATTATTGTAACAATGCCTGAACATGAGAAGTATTTTTCAAATACATGACATGATATGCGGTCAAAATTGAATTTTGAATAAAATGTGGTATTGATCATCCATTACATCCTATTTTATAACGTTGTTCTACTCGTCTCCTAAATTTGAAATTTGAGTCAGTGTTTGAAAAACATCTGAAATTTCAAAAAACAGATGGTCTTATAAAAATGAAAATTAACTAAAATTTAGATTAGGATCAATAAATCTTGTATTGTTACACAGAGTGAACAAATTTAGGATTTTAGGAGTCTGTATTTAAGTTGATTCCATTTGTCATTAAATAGATCGAAAAATCGTCAAAGTTATATATTATATAGTTATATATCACTTAAAACAAAATGAAAAATTTTATTATACGGAAATACAAAAAATAGTGGTGAGCTGAATAATACACCGATCGGGAATTCTCAGCATATTTCGTGAAAATAAATTAAGTTTTTATCTATCCATTTAATGAAGATAGTCACCCACATAATATGAATTTAACAAACCTTTAGAAATGTTTTCCATATTGAAATTTTCAAAGATGGACGAAATAATTAATCTTTTATTTGTCGTACTCTGAATTATCAAATAATTTTCATGTTCTCAAAACCATTTGTAATGCCGAATATAAGATCTAATGTTTTGAATTAACGCAGAATCTAATTGGAAGTTCAAAGAAATGGAGAATACATAGATAAAATGGAAAAAATAGAGGATACATGCTGTTTTTTCAATATTCAATTGAGAAACCAATCAATTCATCTTATATTCGATAATATTCCTTTTTTATATGTGTTGATTACTATAATATGCTCACGAGCACGCTCTGCGCAAGCGCAGCTGTTATAACACATAACATAGTTCTACTTTTGTCATCAAAATTTGGTATTCATAATAACGGCTGTAGCTCTTATAACAATAATTAAATACATTTATTTTAAATTCTTGTCATGTTTAAAACTTTCGATATAAGTTTTCGGTACGTGACGTTTTGGCGCAGGACGTTTAGGCGCAGATCTTTATGGAGACCTTGCCTTCCATCATGATGGTTTGGCGCGCAAGGCATATGT
>JWZT01005374.1:364355-388685 GCA_000827895.1 Thelohanellus kitauei
GGAATGGAATATTAGGCCATTCGGAATAGAAAAATGGTGTAGATTGTTAATAATTAAACTGGAAAAATAATGATTCTATAAGTTTTACACATCTAATAGTATCTTAAAGCTCTTTCAACATGTTTTAAAGTTTTTTTATTGTGCATCGATGATATATTAAAAATTGATCAAATATAGGTTATTTCCACTTTTTCATAGTCAGAATTGGTTTTATATAGTGTCTATATCGTCATTTTAAGAGTCTACCATGTCCCGTTAATGGTGTTTGTAGCCACAAATTCATCTTCTCAAAAAATTTTAGTGAATGAGTAACAACAATATGCTATTAATAGGAGCGACACTGACTGTTATTTACCAAGCTTCTTGTCATTAATATAGAGCACGGTCAAACATGTCTTATAATGACTTTATATGGGTTTCTACACTTCGCTCAGGAATCTCTACAACATGGGTGTCAAAGATACTGCCGAGAAGCCTGATCAGACTAGCGAAGATCTTTCACCAGGCTCGCGTGCAAGTTAATTAAAAGTGATAAACGCACGCGCAATCAAGTAGCAAATCACCTAATTTGCGCGAAAATAAATACATATTTCCTATTTCTCAATTGTGACCCCTAGCTGTATTTTAATATAGTATAACATTTTATTATGCTTTTAGTCATTATAGTATTGGATTTCATCAAATCGCTCTTTAAATATGTTAACTTGTTTTTACAAATCACCGTTGAGAAAGTGTAAAACTTCCGACGATATCCAGAAAATATACATTTTAGATTCGAGGAGTTCACAGGAGAACGACGAGAAGATAAAATTGCTGTCTTAGCAAAGCCTTGAAGAAATTACACTCCATCTTCAAAAACATCAATCATATTAATGGATATGACGAAACAGCAAGACAATGTCATGTATCATCAGTTTCATTTCGTACCCAAACCGTTATCTGATAAATAAATGATAAAAAAATGCATGTTGTTGAGCGCAGATTTGATATGATTAGATAAGAAACCAGATTTTGACTATTTCAACGATTCAAGAAACGCGATTACAGAAAGAGTTGTTGATGTCGCCCTTGATCTTAATTGTCGGCTTTCAAAAAAAGTAAATTAATTTATTTCTTATCCGTTACAATTGATGAGAATAAAGATATAACTGGCATTTCTCGATTTCTGATTTCATGGGCAAAGTTGATATCTTATATCGTCACAAATGATCTTTTTGACGAATGGACTCCAATGAGAGATACAAAGCTGCAGACGATGTATTGAATATTTTGTGAAAAAACCTTGACATACATTATGTAGATTGGAAATGAGCTGTGTCAGGTCACCATTGGACCACTTCAAAAATAGGCCGGAAATTACGGACTCGAAAAAATGCGTAAGAAATCAATAATACATGGATATAAAGCCACCTGACTGCAATTTCCACTGTATTGTATATCAAGAATCGTTGTGCTGCCAAATCATGAATATAGGGATTGAAGGATACATTTCATAAGATAGAAAGATCTTGAGCACTAGTAATTTAATAGGCTGTTTGAGAAAGTTAACAGTTCTTACTGTCCGCCATATCATACGGAAACTCGAAAGCTTTTACAGGGTTATTTTCTATGCAGCATTTTTAAATTTGATTCTGAGATAAATACTTATGGAGATAAGTGTCTGCGCAGTCTCAGATTTTTCGAAAAAACCAGACTAACGGATTTATTTTTTTAATTGATAGTGCTTGGATAATGAATGAAATAAACAGAAAAACTAGGGAGGTAGTAATCTGTTCACTAATCTTTAAGAAAGCGTTTGTGCACTTGAGTCTAGAATTGAGTTATAGGGAAAACATTTCATTGAAATTAATCGAATTCATTTTCCAAAAATGATTTTTTTATCGGACACTGGCTTGATTAAATTATGTTCACGGCGAGAATTACTGTGGCAAAATTTCAGCAATTAGAAACGAATTTACAAAAAGATTTGCTGATGTTACACTCATTAAAAAATGGTTGGAATTTTTCGAAACTCATTCTCCATAAATACACAAACAGCGACAGAGGAATTACAAGTGAAAATTATCGATATTCCATATGAGTGTATTTTGAAGGATAAATTCGGTTCTGTTGACTCTGGAACATTTTACATATTTATAGAACAAAAATATATTATTTTGACTGTATTGTCTTCAAAAATATTATCGATGTTCAGAAAAACTTATACTTGCGAGCCGTTGTTTTTTGTTATGAATATAAAATGTCAAAATATCCCTCAAAAGTGACATAAATTCATTTGAACGCCGCCATTAATGTTTCTACAGCGCAGACACTGACATAAATCTTTGATGGACTGGTCAACGTTATATGGACTCAGACATCTGGAAAAAGAAAATTTTTAAATTAGCAGATTAATATATTATGCAATAACTTTCCTTGAGTCCATAGAATTATTTGATCATAAAATTGACATGTTCGAATAAAACTTTTCATTATCAGTAAATTTTAGATAGAAACATATGCCAATAACTCAGTTATTAAATTTGAATTTTACTTCAATGTATTAGCATGATGTCAGAGTTATTGTTCACTTTTCTATGTTGTATGATTCGAATTTAATTCACGGATCAGCTGATCACTTTAAGAATTCTATCCGGCCCGCGATGACAAATGAGTTTGACTACTATGGTCTTGCTAATCTTTCACTTTTCCGAATATGCTGTGTAAATATTTTTGAAACTAATTTCACTTCTACTTGCACAGCTTTATAATCATGGTCTTTTTGTGGTTACCCGCCTCGGTGATAAATTCTACAGGTAATTATTTCTCAGAATCAAAAACACTAAGGTTTGGTTACTATTTAATGGCCGAATGACGAAGGGAGATGTTCCTAAGGTATGCTATTAAATGGAATCATACCTTCCCAATAATTGCGTTCGTCTGAAATATAATCGATATTAATTTATTTAAAGATCTGTAAACTCACACAAGGCAACCATTTCTCATAAGATGATACGATGTCGTCGTTGATTCGTTGAGAAATAATATTTCGCATACGTTTTGAAAAATTTCTGATTCCGACTGAGTATCCTTGTTTGGGAGAAGATGTTTGGGTATAACGAATATTGGGACGACACATTTGTTAAGAGAATATGCAACCGTTAAGGCTGTTTGATGTTGTACAGTTTCATCTTCGACCCATTTGGAAAACATTCTATATATTATGATATATTAGTTGTCATCGTCAGTAAGACAGCGCGCTCCAGGAAGTCACCTTCCCAGAAGGAGAATCTTTTTACTGTGAATCATCGGTTCAAGAGACCCTGTGGGATTGAAGTTTTATTTATATTCGTTTGAAGGGGCATGACAAGCGTTGTACAATGGGTAGATTGAAGTCCGAAGCCATATTTTGCCAGTTACCTGTTTTTCCATGTATGTTCAGCGTCTTGGTATAGCACAGAGATTTGATTATATCTAGAGCAAATCCTTAGAACTGTACCCCTGTGCAGCATAAGTATACAATGAATGTTACCTTTCTGCCAAAATGAAACATAGTTCATCGACAATTCGAGAGCTATAAGCCTGTAAGTTCTTAACGTCGTCAACTACTTTCATAGTATCATCGTCTAGGCTCTGTGATATGCGTACATTGATATCCAGTTTTATAGACAGCTGCAAACGCTTTTGATAGGGAATCTCCAATTAATAGATAATTTTCACCCGTATATATTCGATATCGTAATCATAGTTTTCGAGGTCCATTAGTAATAGGGTACGTCGTCCTGTGGGGTCATTCATTATTTTGATATGCATTAACGGCCTATGTCGTTTATGATGGTAAACTTAGAGGCTTTGAGGACACGTCTCGATTTATTTACAGTGAGTATTATTGCGAAGAATTATTTGCCGATTGTTGCGTATTTCCTTTGTAGTGGGTTCCATTTTTTGCGAGTGAATGCGATGGGGATTTTTTCACCGTCTTTTATTTTGAATAGCTGATCACCAAAGGAGATGTGAGAGGGATAACAAGCTATGCCAAAGTTGTGGCTGTAGTTTGCAAAACCTTATGTTGTAACATTTAAAAGATGTTTTTTGATGGCAGCGAATGATTTGTCCTAATCTTGGCTTCAGATCCATTATAGGCCTGTACGCACTAGGTCATATGGCTTACATGAGATAGTAGCCATGTTTTCATTAAACGGCAGTAGAAACCGCACTCAGCGAGAAAGCGTCTGTGTTATTTTTAATTGGTAGGTTTTTACCGATTGATGACTGACTTGATTGAATACGAGAGGGACAAGAACACTTCTTCAGAGAATTCATATTAATGATAAGAGACGCTCCTTCAACAGAATTAACACAGCGACAAATTTCGTGTTAACCATTGTTAAGAATGAACAAAAGGATTTCGATATGAGCTAAAGTTAAGACTCTATGTCTTTCGAGAAGATTATGATGTCGTCTAGGAATGTTTAACAATGTACACTCGAGTCCAAAATATGATCCATCGTTAGCTGTAATGAAGCTTGAAAGTTGTTAATTTTGAAAAGCAAAAAGTTGAATTCGTATGACATGATGCTCAGACAAGGGCAAGCGGTATTTCTTATTTTGATTTTTGTTCTAAAGGGCTTTGCCAGTATCTGCCCCTAAAGTCGAGGGTTGAGAAAACGTTAGCGACACTAATTTTGCATGATTGATCATCAATGATATGCATTTCATATCGGTTCAGTTTGGTATTACTGATATTTTTCATGTAGTCCACGCAAAACCCATTCGAGCCGACCATTTTTCTGACTGAAATGTATGGCAGACCATGGACTTGAGCTAACACAAATCACTTCGCAAATATGCATAAGATTGATCGGGTTGCAAATATTATTTATGATGTGGGCAGGCACTCTGAAGGACCGACAGCGATTGGTTTGTCTGATGTCGTGTCAATAACATGTTGCAGTATCTTGCAGCACGCATCGGCGAATATTTGTCCCGAAAATATGAGATAATACTTGTCCCGAAAATATAAGATAATATTTTCTAACGATTTTGATCAGATTTGGTGGATACTGGCATGAAATATCGATGTAAGACAAAATATCATCAGTGATTGCCCAAGTTATATCATTTTATATGATCGGTAAACTAAGGAATAGTTTATACTCTGATGAAATATCTACGATCATGTCTTGCATCTTTTTGAAATAGCACCATAATATCGTGTGATGGGTAATGTCTATCACTGCAAAAATCTCGTTAGTATATTTTCTTTTACCAATATTAAAGCTGTGCGTAGTTAATCATTTGAATGAAAAGAAGGCGACAGATTACTGCTCTGATGGAGATATGATTGGAATTAACGATTTTATTTTATCAAGGATGCATGACTTAACCAGCGAGACCGATGATTCTGTTTCTACAAAAGCACTGATTTCAATTTTAGGACACTTGATGATCATTAATACTGTAGTCATGCCAAATCCACCCTTAGATAAAGTGGATGAGTAATAATTTATAGAACAATTTTGACTTATATGAATCAAAAATGCACCGTGTCCTTGCAGATATCTCACGTAACTACTCCCAAACATTCGTGAGTGTTATTATCTCTGAGTCAACATTTATCGTACAAATTCGTCGTCATGTCTGATCGTTGGGTATTTGGAGGCATTATAAGTTCATCTAGATTTGAGAATGTCTACCACAAGTATCAGGAACAGATTGGATAAATCGCGAATTGACGAAGTGTCCCGAAATCCAATAACTGCGCTGTCTTAAACTGATCCTGATTAATGCTCTAGATGTTTGGTGTAATATGGATGTGGGACATTTAGGAACTAATGTCGTTGAGGCTTAGATAACCAATGAGGTTAACCTTCGGAGTCATATGGTTGGGTAAACATTCTAAAAACTAATCAACGATCAAAAAATTCACTATCGAACTCGGTAAGAGAGGGTCGTGCAATTGAAATCTATTTCATAAGCTTTTGCGTCTCAGCCTGTAATTGGCTGCTCGTCGGAGCTACCAAGAATCGAATGAGGCATAACTAGAAGTCCAAAAAGTCACAGAGAATGCAGTGGATTTCAAGAATGCGATTATGCTTAGAATCTTGAACTTAGAAAGGCTCATTTCTCGAGACTCTGCTAATAGGTTCTGGTTAAGGATATCATTGTTAAAGCATGTGGGCATAATTGAGGATTGTGCAATATTGTCCGAATCCGTTAGCTCCGATATGAATTGAAATTTTGATATTTCCCCATCAAAAAACTTCGCAAGAAGAATGAGGTATAGCGGCAAAGTTTTGATAATCACAATGTCGATAGCAGATAAAGTAAGAGACGTTAACAATAATATTATCAAATATCCTAACATATATTATTACATTTTTAAATAAAATTTTTTAATTCCTAAACATGAAAGCCATAAAACATACCATGACAATTAACGAGTTAAATGAAGCGACGCCAAAATATAGGAAACCCTCTATAATTTTCACAACGGTTTATTTTTCAGCTAATCACAATTTTCCTTCCATTCGGAATATGATTAATATTTTTATGTATTTCGTATTTTAGTTTTAAAAAAAATTTAAATTGTCCTGTCAGATTTATCCATAAACTTCTAAATCAAACATTGTATTAAAGAAGCTAGAAATGATCAAGTATGTTTAATAGTATGGATCAGAATCAGTCACAACAAAGGTATACGAGTTTTAATGCTGTGATAAAAGAGTATACGCGCCAAATCGATTTTTCGACAAAAAGCAACAAGAAATATCCAACAGCTATCTTCAAAACAGATCCAACAGATAAATGTATATAAATTAAAGTACTTAAGAATTATTAAACAAAATGTTCTTTCAAAGATTTCATTTAATCCGATTTTTCAAAGCTTCCAATGCGGGAACATATATATAAGCGCTTGCTCTGTACCGAAACTTCAAAATCTAAACGTCTAAATGACTAAACCAATAAATTATAGCTTATATATGGCTACTGTTTACCTTTTTTTAGTATTCGACAATTCTGCGCTGACGGTTGAAATTTTAGAAAATTTCAAAGATTTTTTAATAGCTTATATTTTTTAAACCAAAAAATATATCTGAACACACATTTGCAAAAAAGTTATGAAAAGTTTATTACTGGGTACAATGAACTGAAATCTAAATCCTCATGTTATTTTGGGATAAAATGATTGTTTTGCCTACATTTAAACACCATTGGTTATTTACCCTGTTTCTTTTTTATCTTTATAAAATACAGTGCACACATTTTTCAGAATATGACCAGATTAAATGTGTTTAATTTTGGAAACCATAGTAGGCTCGATATATTTACAAACAATCATGAGCTGCCGGAATTCGGGAATGTCAGGCGAGTGGCCTCGGCAATAATCATTAACCCTGACACTGATGGAAGTCAATCTCAGGTTGAGGGTATGCCCTACATGACATACATATATCCACCTCGCCCCTGAGAACCAGACAGTTTTTGGCCTCAATGTTCGACGCGCCTGCTTAAGAGCAAACGGAGTCTCGGGAGAACGGCGGAATGAAATTCGTTCCATCAGGTGACACTCACAAGAGGGAACTTAACAGCTATCGTAGAGCATTTCACGTCTCGTCTTGAGATTATACGATAATCAAATTCGTAAGTGCTCTCGGCGTTCCCAGCTTCTATGGACTTTAATTTGCAGTTAAGCGTGTTATTTTCGAGGTAATTAGTTCGATTCTGGTCGTCATTAAACAGAGAATGGTCAGTGATTTTATCGAGCCACCTCGAACCTGTACATTTTTGAGCCAAGCTCCAGCCTCATAGAGCATCTGCTGCTCTTGACAGGGACAACTTTTTTGCAGTTCACAATGAGGTCGTTTCTGGAACTCCTTAGGTGGTTTTTTGTAAATTCTCAGTATATTGAGACAGATACCCGTTCTCGGCCACGAAACAACCATAGCCTGTTCAATTGGCAAATGATTATGTATTTGATAGAGGAAAATGTGTATATGTCGAAATTTTTTACTTTACACGCAATAACATCTATTGATTCGATACTCAATAGATCCTTGATCCCTCAATGGTGCACTATGTCTCTTACACCGCAATTCTCAATAGTTATTAAAATTTCGAAAACCTAAATTGTGAATACATAAATCTACACCGCGAACCAAAAAGTTACTCAGTTAATTTAACCGTTGTTTTTATTGATATATAAAGCTGAATACGCTCTATAAACGTCATGTTTATATCTAAATAGAAAATTTTGGATAATAATTGTTTAACAAGCGTATTGCGCACAAAAGTTAATTACATTTTATAAAAGTAAAATGTTTTAACAATTTATTAAATTCAGGGATTCTCATTAGATTGTTAGATCTTTGGGAATTGTGATTTCGATGATAATTTTTTGATAAATATTGTCAAAATTAATAAAAGATGTTTTTGAGAAATTTGATCAAATTCTCTAACATTGACTCAAAAGATATTTTTAAGAATACCATATGCTAAATTTGGTCAAACAATATTGAGAATTATTCCATCGAAAACATTTCAATTAATGTTTAATTAATAATGATCATTTCCCAACATTTTTTTGTTTATAAACCGAAAAGTTCTTTGATCAATTAGCAGCCATAATGATGTTC
Source organism: Thelohanellus kitauei (assembly GCA_000827895.1). NCBI lineage: Eukaryota > Metazoa > Cnidaria > Myxozoa > Bivalvulida > Myxobolidae > Thelohanellus > Thelohanellus kitauei. Next base: position 372,971 of record JWZT01005374.1, read on the forward strand.
TTACTTTCAATTTTGATCCTTTATCATTTTTTCTTTAATGGTTCACCTTTAGAAAGTATATATGAATTTAATTTTTGTTCCAAGTAAATGTTACAAGGCACGGTATGAAGGTGATTGTGAATCCAATCCGAAATCGAACTATGTTTATTTCGATATCCAGCGAGATTCTTGTATAAAATATCAAGCATGTGGCCGTCCTCTAGCTGGATTGAACATGTTTTGGAATCTGGGTGATTGCAGGGCCGAATGTAACAGTCCGCATAAAGTCAAGAAAAGAGGTATTTTAATGTCTGTATTGTGAATGTTTGATTGATTGGGGTGAACCCTACCTTGTAGCTGTTGGAGAAAGTAAAAGGAGCAAGAAAGCATTTAATAAATGGACAGCACTTTGTGAGGGATATATAAAACGAAAAGGATACGCTACCCCACCACTATTCAACACCCTTGATGAATGCGATGAATACTGTTTGATTGATCCTTGATACAAATATGAATTACCAAAAATAAACATATACGCTAATGAGATATTTATTATTATGATATACACACTATTCTAAAAATAATTCATAAGAAAAAATTAAATATCATTAATTCTTGCTTGATTTCACGCATGCTTGTTATATATTTATTACATTCTCCTATGCTTTCGCACATTTCTTTTTGCTATATAAAACATATTATCTTAAGTCATTTTTCAATATTGTAGACAATGACTCTTTTGTCGATCAAATAACATCTTTCCAATATATATTGATTTTTGTGTCATGAAAACTGCGCAGTATCAGATTTAAAATTCAATGAAACAATTAATTTAAATATGTTTAGAACACAGTATACATACACCTATTTGGTATTTTCCTAAGTTTTGAGACAAAGAAATTGATAAATCAAAAATATAGCCGTTTCAGAACAAATTCAGTGTTCATTCTTGTTATAAATATTTATTTAATATTTTTTGAGGTAAAATGTCAAGGTTTAAATATCTGTATATTTCATCGATTTTGAGTATAAAATATTTCTATCCAGCTATAATCTGTTCATCGTGTATATTACATCTGCACAACTAGACAGTTTCTTGTCTGATCGCCAGAATTTTAATCGTAATCACATCTTCTTAAATCTTTTAATCGTTCAAATAAATTTACTCAGTGGTACATACCAAAATTTTACCTCATGTATTTCATCTTGTTTTAACCTTTTTAGCAAGAAAAAATCTGAGTTTTCTTTGTTCGTGTTTCCGCAGAAACTATCTGAAAAAAAATCTAATATTGCGTGATAAAATCATCCAATCAATAAAAAACTAAGCACGAAAATATAGAATCGAATACATGAAAGTACCCTGGAAAAAAAAATCTTTTGTTATGATGTATAGTTTCTCGTTATTTTTTAGATAAAAATACACATCGAGGATTGAATGATAAACGATCTTGCAATGCGTTTAGCACGCCATTTTTAATATTTGATATGATCCATATATCTTTTTTAATGACATTAAATTATCAGAAGTATATTACACCTACAATTAGCCGATTTTGAGATCTGCTGCAGGGCTACCGATATTTCACTGAAATTGATTAGATTGTATGAGATATTTCAAGTAATGTAGTTGGGCAGATCTCCTTTATTAGCCACCTCATATGGCAGAAAATTGTCATATCGTGGGTGTATTTTTGACGTGTTTTGTATGTATTTTTGAATTGATATATCACAATAATAACAGCCTTAAAACTAAATCAATATATATCTAAAACATTTCGATTGACTCTTCTTAATATATATAACCAATTCTTGATTTTCTATAAAACTACAAAATATTAAAATTAATGGTTTTTCGATCAAATTAATAATCATGCCATATTTTGTACAAAAGTTGTGACAGAATAGAAAATTGTGTTACGAACGTTTTTTAACCTCTTTCTGTATCTTTCATTTATTCAGTAAATTTCAAAATTCTGAAACAAAAAACAATTTGATTGTATTACTCATATGTGCACCTGATCGCCATAAACTAATAAATGTTTGCGTTAACCAATTAATACATAGGATGTGAGTAACAAAACAGAATAGTAAACATGGCTATATGTTCACATATTGTCCATGAATCTAACGTCAAAATATCAATAGGGTTTTTAATGAAAATATAATGGATAATGGCTAACAAAGTACAACGCTATACGGGTTCATAATTCCAGTGTCGCAAGAAAGGACTCAGTTGAGTGGGAAATAATTGTAACAATGCCTTAACATGAGAAATATTTTTCACAGATATGGCATGATATGCGGTATAACTTGAATTTTGACTTAAATGTGGTATTCCTCATCCATTACATTCAATTTTACAACTTTATTCTCCTCGTCTCTGAAATTAATAATTTCAGTCAGCATTTGAAAAACATTTAACTTAAATTTTAAACAACAGATGGTCTTTAAAATATTAAAATTATCTAAAGTTTAGATTATGATCAATAAAATTTTTATTGTTTCGCCGATGAAACAAATTTTGGTATTTGAGGCGACTTTTTTTAAGTTGATCACAATTGTGATGAAGTAGATCAAAAAATCCTCAACGTTTTGTATTTAATAGCTGTCCATCACGTAAAGCAAAATGACAAATTATCTCATAGCCATTCATAAAAATTAGTTCTTAGCTGAATATTACACTTATCGGGAATTCTAAGTGTATTTCGTGACAGTGGATATTTTGTTTTTCTATCTACTTAATAATCATAGCATCCAAACTTATACGAATTATACCAACTAAAAAATTTGGCTATATCGAAAATTTTTATAGATAAGCAGAACAATAAACATACATTTCTCGTACTCTGAATTATCAGCTAATTTTCATGTTATCAAGACCATCGTAGGGCAAAATATAAGACCTAACGTTTTGAATTAATAAAAAACCAAATTAGAAGATCAAAACAACGAGAATACATAAATAATGGAAAAATCGATGAATCATACTATTTTTTAAATATTAAGTTGAGAATCCAACAATTAAATTTTATATTCTAAAATATTCCTTATTTTTATGACTTTATTAAATGTTCACCTGCGGCAGATCGTGCAAGCGAGACATCTACCACACACCATTATATCGTTCAACGTTTATTAACACTATTCATTTTTTATCTTCATTAGAAAGGCTGTTGCTTTAATGACAATGTGTATATATCATTGTTTTTATATCTAGTCCTGTTTTTAACATTCGCAGTTAATTTTTAACTTTTGCGTCCATCTGTCAATACTCAAATATGTCAGAATATGTCATTAAATGTTTGTCAATAGGGTTTTGCGCGAATAGTTAATTTTATAATGTTTGAAATATATAAATGATGAAAATGTAAAATAATAGTTTTCATACACACCCATATTAATATATTTATGATTTGTTATAACTAATATTTTTCCAGTGCAAGAATTATTAGTAGTCCAAGAAAACAATCAGTAATCTTTGAATATCAATAGTATCCTTCAAAAAGCTCTTTAAAATAATACATTTAATTAGTATACTTTCTTCTTTCTCATGAAATAGAATATCGACACTAAAGTTTATTCGTCAATAGAATTTTGGACTGATTAATTCTAAATTCGTCTAACAAAGTAGATGCCTCTTGATTTCTGAGTGTATAATTGAATGAAGAATCTGCGAAATGCTTGGATCGGCTCCTGTTTATACAGTCTATCTCATTTTCATTTATTTATGACATTCTCAAATTTATCGATAATGAAAAGTCCTGTGGATAATTAATCTCGCTTTATACATCAAAATTGTGGGATATATTCGAAATTAGTATCACAAATTAATGAGAATCTATATATGATAGTAGATATTTTCTTTTCAATACATTCAGCGCCACTGACCTGAATCATACAAGAATAAAACTTAACCGCAAATTATGGAAACATGTACAACTAATTATAGTATGACTCGGTTATACTCGACATTATTCCATCGCCAAAACTGTTGACTAACTGATGATAAAAAAATTTTTAATTTTGGGACTAAAATAACATAAATTACAAATTTATATTTTAAAAAACATTAATTGAAATGAATTTTCCATGATTTTGTCCTCAAAAATTGATTATGCAAATCTTTTTCCATTTCCAATAAATATTTATTGTATTCAATGTTAATACTATTTTTTGGTAAAATGATTTTGTAATTTCTTCGATTTCATGTCATCCTAAATTAGTACTTCTTTTGGTATATTTATCGACATATGAGTGTCTTTGAAAGCGGCGTCAGATGTATTATTTTTCTCTGAGTCACACAAAAATCAAACTTTGAATCCTATATACCATATTCATTAAATGTTTAATCTGACCAAGAAAAAAGATATTATAGATTTAATTTCTGCATCGTTCGAAATATCATGATCTTGTATAGTTACTTTAAGTAATTCCAAGGAATTGGAAATGGTTAGAAGAGATACACGGTTGAGAGATGTTTCTCGTAATTTACAGCCATCAAGCACGGAAATCTCGAATTATTCTTTTTTACAGAACGATATTTTTTTTTTGTATTATTTAAAAAAAAATTCAATATGATGACTGTAACGGAATTTTGTTATATTCAATATTTTAACAATAAAATTGACAATATTACATAACCAGTACAAGAAAATTGAATTTTGACCGGTAAATTCACTACATCTAAGGTTTCTCTAACCAGCTGTCTACTTTATTTTTATTTAAATACCGCACAACTATAAAATATGTCAAAAAGATATCGTTTCGTTAATCTGTCCATTTTATCTAGCTTCTAGAGCATCGAGTATCACAATAATTGTGAGAGCATGTGCAAGATTATTTTTATTCAAATTCTGAAAATTATACCTTCAGGTTTACTTAACTATCTAGTCTACATTTATTCTATAAGAATTTGACTCCACTTTAATAAATCATCGCTTAACTGGAGAACCTATTAAGCAATCTCGACGGATAAACAATAAGATCTCTCTCGAACCATATTTTTCGCCTTGGTGAAATGCGTTTTGAGTATTTATCTCTGTATTTATTTTTACCATATTTCTAAATTTTACGTCCACAACGGCCGCTATTCCGATTATCATATTTTAAGGGTCCTACATGAATTTTTGATAAAAATTTAATTTTTGAAAAAAATTTAATTTTTGAAAGAAACTTCACTGCTATGTAAAATCAAATCTAAGTAAACGACAGCTCATATTCTATACTTAAATCTGAATGAATCTTGTTGAAAACCCTTAATGCAGAATCTTTATTATTTATCAATTTAATAATAAATCTTAAATCAGAACCTTGGATAATCATTTTCCAAAGTTTGCCATTTTACACCGAAAATGGTGTTAACTGCTTATATTAGATATGACTTATTATTTGTGTCAGCCAAAATAAAGTTACCTAAAAACGCATATGAAACAGGTGTTAACAGTTAATATTTTTAATATCGTGTGATTTCAATACATATATTCTTGAAAATAAACGTTCAAAAACCATTATTCTTTATTCTACACATAATATAGAATCTAAAAGCCTTTCCACAGATTCTGCAGTTAAATATCTCATGCAATGATATTTTCCTAAAAATTAATCAATTATAGTTTTTTTATTCCATATTTTCATCAAGGGAATCGGTGTTATAGAGCGTTGCTATCTTTTGTTTGAGCGTCCACAAGGTCACGTTAATGGTATTTATAACCGCTACATTTTTCTGATAAATAAATGTTCTTGAATGAGTAACAGTAATATGCTCATAGTATGAGGAACGCGACTGTAACTCGTGTAGCTGGTTGTCATTATTGTAGAGCCCTGTAAACCATGCCTTATAATGATGTTAATAAGCGTTTCTACACTTCGGCCATGAACCTCTAGGACATGGGTGTAATGGATACTGCTGAGTGGCTTGATCCAACTAGCGAAGCTCTTTCATCCGCCACCTTTGAGAGTCAAGAATGGGTGATCAACGCAGGTGCAACAGTGTAGTAAATAACATAAATCGCGCAAATATGAATTCATACTTTATCTTACTGAATTGTGGTTGGTAAAAAATTTTTGAATACAATGTATCACAAAGTTTTATGTCATCATGGTATTAGATATCCTTAAATCCTTTTCATATATTTTACATGTCACAAATCAAGTCATTTCGTTCCTTTTTATTTTACTTGTCGTGTATTTCTTCGTTTATTTTTTATCCTTAAAATATATTTTAAAATTTTTGGAGATATTCATACGATATGGCGACAATAGTAATAAAAATTATTACTGAATATCGAGTTATTCAGAAAATACGGCAAAGCAATTTTTTTGTAATTACCATAATGGCAAACCAACGTGTTTGATCTGCCTGCTGCAAATCACTGTTGCGCATGAGTATAAAATCCGACGACATCCATAAACTGATTATTTTGGATTTAACAGTATACAGGAAAACAATGAGAAAATACATTTAATGTCTTATAAATCATAGAAAAATCACTCATCCTTTAAAAATAAATCATATTAATGGATATGGCGTAACAGCCAGATCACGCCATATCTCATCAGTTTGCTTTCAGATCAAAATCATTTTCAGATCAATTGATGATAATGTAATGTCTGTTTATGAGCTCAGAATTTATTTGCCGTGATAAAAAAATAAACATTTCCTTCTATTAACTAGTCAAGTAACACGATTGCAGAGAGATATGTTGATGTTTCTCGTTATCTAGATTGCCAGCTTTAAAAATTAAATAAATTTGTCCCTTTTTAAGTTGTAAGTGATCTGAATACAGATAGAACTGAGATTGTTAAAATTTCTGATTTTATTCGCGGAGTTGATATATATCGACAAAAATGAAGAATTTTTTGAATTGACTTCTATGATAGATATAAGAACTAAAGACGATGTATATCCATTTTTATGAGAAAAGATTTACCAGCTTTGTATAGAATGGAATGAAGCAGATTAGGTCACCATATCACCACCTCAAAAGATAGTTCGGCAAAACTGTGGTCGAAACAATAGATAGGAAAAGCTATAATATCTGAATATGAAGTCGAGTGTCTGTAATTTCCACTACATTATATACGAAGAATCGTTGAACTACCAAATCATGAATATATAAAATTGACGATAAATTTATTCAGAGCGAAAGATCTTAACCACACAGTTTATGGGCTGTAGGTTGAAGTTATGGAGTTTTTTAGGTCGGTCATATCCTACCGAAACTCGATAGCTTTAGCAAGGTTCTTTTCTATGAAACAATTTTAAATTAGATTCAAGATTCAAATAGTTATGGAGATGGGAGGATGCCCAATGTCTGGTTTTGTGATAAAACACAATCTACGGATTTAGTTTATTTATTGATATTACTTGGCAAATTATTGATTTTAAGCAGAAATACTAGGGAGTTAATACTCTTGTAACTGATCTATTTGAAAGCATTTGTGCTTTTGAATCTAGGCTCGAGGTAGGAAAAACAGTTTATTCAAAATAATCTGACTCACTTTCCAACAGAAAAAATTTTGTCTTTAAGACACTGGCTTGGTTAATGGTGTTCGCATCCATCATTACAGTCATCAAAATTTAGCCTTATTAAACGAATCTACAAGATTTGCTGATGTTAAACTCATGAAAATAGCTTTGGAATTGTTATATACTTGTCATAAATAAATTATCAAACATCGCATTGTATTAGAAACGCAATTAATCGGTATTTAATGTGATTCCATTTTCCCAGAGAAATTCAGTTCTGTTGACATTAGAACATTTTGCAGATAAATATGACCAAAATATCTCATTATGGCTACTCTTTTCTTCAAGAATATTCTCGATGTTCGGAAAAACTTATGTTAGCGAGCAGTTGTAATCTGTTGTTAATTTAAATAAGTCTAAATATAGCTTAAAATTGACAGAAATTCATTTGAACGCAGTCTTCAAATTTTGTACCACGCAGACCCATACATCAGCTTTTGATAGACTTGTTAGTTGCAAGCCGTCTGAGAATTCATGAATACGAAATTTTTTTATTAGCAGATTGATATATTGTGCAATAGTATTCTTTGAGCCATTAGAATTTTTGTTGTTCAAAATATTTACAAATTCAAATACATTGTTTCATCATCAGTAATATATTACATAGGATTATATGTCATGGAAAACCTCATTTATTTAATGTGAATGTTACTTCAATGAAAAAGTATGACGTCAGAGTTTTAACATACTTTTAAATGGTGTATGTGATGCCACGCCAACTAATCGTTGAAGATCGGGAGGCGACGTGCGGATCCGAATGCAAGTCAGAGGAGGAAATACGATAATTAGAATATTCTTAATTTAATGAATTTCAGCAAGCATTTGAATTAAGGCCAGACACAGCAACCGCACCAATGGCGTGAGGGTCTAAGACCCCATGGCCGGTTGGTATTTACGGTTTACGCGTTAACAGGCTCTATCCCGCGGGGGTATCTAAGTTTATTATTCGAACATCAAAGATCGGCCAGTTGATGACGTTTAGAATTCTGCCTGGCCTGCTTTGTGAATTGAATGACATCAATGGTCTAGGCTATCATTTAGTTTTTCGAATATGCAACGTAACTGTTTTTGGATTTTGTTCACTTTAATGTGATCGCTTTATAGTCATTGTGCTGTTCGTTCAACTTTCCTTAGGTGATAAATTCTACATGAAGTTGTTTCTAGGAACGCTAAACATTTATTGTTGGTGGGTTTAGAGTCTGAGTATGGTGAGATGTTCGAAAGGCAAAAAGTAAAATTGAATCACACGGTCCTAATTATTGAGTTAAGGTGAGCTGTAATGTCTAAAAATTTCTTGAAGAGATTTTTATGACTCTAAAAGCCACCATTTCCCATAGGAGAATATGGTGTCGTCACTGATTCTTTGATATCTAATATTTTGCGGAGGTTTTGAAAAATTTTATGACTCGATCTGAGTACCATAGCCTGATAGAAAAATTTCGGGTATACCGAATTTTGAGGCGACACACATCATAAGAGAATTTTCGGCCGATGAGGCAGTTGGATATCATATAGATTTAGTTTCGATCCACTTGGAAAAAAATGTCTTTATATTCTTATGATATATTTATTGCCATTATCAGTTAGATCGAGAGCTCAATGAAGTCAACTTCTCAGATGGAGAATCTTTGTACTTTGAATCATCGGTTCTAGACTCTTTGGGAGTGATGTTTTGGTATTTTTTGAAGATGTAATACAAGAAATCTCCTATATGTAGATCGAGGTCAGTAGCCTCTTTTTCTAAGAAAGTTCATGGATTAGTTGTATCCCTGATGTCCAAATATATCGTAAGTATATTCTAGAACAGTAACCCATGCCGAATAGGTATATATGGAGATGTTCCGTTTCTGGCCAAATAAAAAACAGTGAGGTCAACAATTTGAGAGCTTAAAGGCTGAAATGTATTAATGTGCTAAACGATTTTCATGATATCGGTGTCTTGGCTCTGAGATTTGCATATGGCGATATCCAATTCGAGAGATGGCAGCAACAATTCTTGATATGACATCGGCAGTTGAGTTTAGTTATCACGGAATATATTCGAGATCCTAATCAAAGTTTACGAGCTCAATTAGCTATCAAGCACGTCTACCCTTTGGATCCTTCATAGTTTGATGTGTATTTACGGCTGATGATGGGTTACTAGGGTACATTTTGAGCCTTACAGATAATATCTGATTTTATTTACAGCGAGTATTAGCGCCAAGAATTCTTTGTCCGTCGTGGCGTGTTTTATTTTACCTGAGATCAATATTTTCAAGTGAATGCGATCAGGATTTCTAAACTGCTTATTATTTTGGATCGGTCAGCACCCACGGCGAGGTCAGAGGCATCGTAGGCCAGGAGGAATTTATGGCTATAATTTGGAAAACCTAATATTCTGACATTTGAATGGTGCTTTTGAGGACCGCGAATGATTTGTTGAAGTCTTCGTCCCAGATCCATTATAGGTCTCTACGCAATAGGTCTTATAGCTTAAAGGAGAGCGACAAAGTTCTTTATATCACGGGAGTAGAAATGGCACACCGATAAATTGTTTGAGTTATTCTTTATTGGTATGCTTTGATCAATTTAGGATTGACATGTTAGAATTCCGAGGTAGGGATCCCTTTTGAGAAATCTCATAGTCGAAATGAACACTCAAGTCAACATAATTTTCACTCCTTCAAATTCAGTTTTAACTCTGGCAAATAAAGAGTAATATCGGTATCGCTATATGCTTGACATCTGAGTGGAAGTTTTTAAAGAATATAATAATGTCATCGAGGTATGCATGATAATGTATACTATAGTTAAAAATGCGATTCATCATAGGCCGGAATTAAGATAAAGCGTTGTAAATTCCAAAAGGCATTACGTAGAATGCTAAGTGGCTGAAGGCCTGGCTAGGAAAACATGCTGTTTTTTGTTTTGATTTTTCTTCCTTAGGCCATGGCCAGTACCGCATTTTAAATCGAGGGCTGAGAAAACATGAGCGCCACTGATTTCGTTTGTTATATCGTAAAAGGTAGGCATTTTATACATTCCCTGTTTAGTATAGCTGTTCAGTTTCCTGTAGTCAACGCATGACAGATCTGAGCGGTCCATTTTTCTTTTTTAATGAAATGGGGAGACCACTGCGTTAGCTTTAACGAGTATCCCTGTGATCAAGCGTAGGATTGATTTGGTCGCTAATCATATTTTTTGATTTTGTCAGACAACATGAAAAGTAGGACTGCAATAGGCTTGCTTGACGTCGTACCAAAATATATTGTAGTGTCTTTCTGAAGCCATCAGCGAATTTAGGATGCAAAAATAGATGGTTATATTTTCCAACGATTGCGATCAGGTTCAGTTGATACTTGCTTGTAATATCGTGTAATATAAAATATCATCGGCGATTGAGCTTACCATATCATTTTGTATGAACAGTAGCCTCGCAGATAGTTTATACTCTGATGAAATATCTTCTATAATATCATTCATCTTTATGAAATTGGACCTATTCTCGCGTCGTTTTAAATGTCTCTCACTGAAATTAACTCATACGTACATGTTCTTTTACCCATCGATAACGTGAGTTAAATTGATCCTTTTACTGAAAGGATGCTGCCGATTACTGCTAAGAATCACATAAGAGGGGAATTTTCTAATGTTTAATACCAAGGATGCATGACACAACCAGCAAGGCCGGTGATCCTGTATTTTTTAAAGATATGATCAGCACCCACGGCGAGGTCAGAGGCATCGTAGGCCAGGAGGAATTTATGGCTATAATTTGGAAAACCTAATATTCTGACATTTGAATGGTGCTTTTGAGGACCGCGAATGATTTGTTGAAGTCTTCGTCCCAGATCCATTATAGGTCTCTACGCAATAGGTCTTATAGCTTAAAGGAGAGCGACAAAGTTCTTTATATCACGGGAGTAGAAATGGCACACCGATAAATTGTTTGAGTTATTCTTTATTGGTATGCTTTGATCAATTTAGGATTGACATGTTAGAATTCCGAGGTAGGGATCCCTTTTGAGAAATCTCATAGTCGAAATGAACACTCAAGTCAACATAATTTTCACTCCTTCAAATTCAGTTTTAACTCTGGCAAATAAAGAGTAATATCGGTATCGCTATATGCTTGACATCTGAGTGGAAGTTTTTAAAGAATATAATAATGTCATCGAGGTATGCATGATAATGTATACTATAGTTAAAAATGCGATTCATCATAGGCCGGAATTAAGATAAAGCGTTGTAAATTCCAAAAGGCATTACGTAGAATGCTAAGTGGCTGAAGGCCTGGCTAGGAAAACATGCTGTTTTTTGTTTTGATTTTTCTTCCTTAGGCCATGGCCAGTACCGCATTTTAAATCGAGGGCTGAGAAAACATGAGCGCCACTGATTTCGTTTGTTATATCGTAAAAGGTAGGCATTTTATACATTCCCTGTTTAGTATAGCTGTTCAGTTTCCTGTAGTCAACGCATGACAGATCTGAGCGGTCCATTTTTCTTTTTTAATGAAATGGGGAGACCACTGCGTTAGCTTTAACGAGTATCCCTGTGATCAAGCGTAGGATTGATTTGGTCGCTAATCATATTTTTTGATTTTGTCAGACAACATGAAAAGTAGGACTGCAATAGGCTTGCTTGACGTCGTACCAAAATATATTGTAGTGTCTTTCTGAAGCCATCAGCGAATTTAGGATGCAAAAATAGATGGTTATATTTTCCAACGATTGCGATCAGGTTCAGTTGATACTTGCTTGTAATATCGTGTAATATAAAATATCATCGGCGATTGAGCTTACCATATCATTTTGTATGAACAGTAGCCTCGCAGATAGTTTATACTCTGATGAAATATCTTCTATAATATCATTCATCTTTATGAAATTGGACCTATTCTCGCGTCGTTTTAAATGTCTCTCACTGAAATTAACTCATACGTACATGTTCTTTTACCCATCGATAACGTGAGTTAAATTGATCCTTTTACTGAAAGGATGCTGCCGATTACTGCTAAGAATCACATAAGAGGGGAATTTTCTAATGTTTAATACCAAGGATGCATGACACAACCAGCAAGGCCGGTGATCCTGTATTTTTTAAAGATATGATTTCGATTTTTGGAGACTTAATGGACATAAAAGGTCACCCTTGTTTAATCTGTTGTGCTAAACATTAAGAGGAATAATTTATAGAACCATTTTTACTTTTACAAATTAATCGTGAATGCACCATCTAGTGGCAGATATCTCATGTAACTTGTCCCAAACAGTCTTAACTGTTATGCCCTCTGATTACACCTTTAATCCCACGTTTTTCTTAGTATTCAATTAACGTGGGCAATTTAGGGTCATTAGAGGTTCCTCTAGATTGGAGCAGGTCGACTGTGAATGTCACGGACAGCATTGGATAATTCGATAATTGATGATGTGCCATGAGATCCAATAACTTCCATGTCGTTAATTGATCATGATTAATGGTCAAGGGGTTTGGTGTAAACAGGATGACGGGCATCTAAGAACCAATGTCCTTGAGGCTGAGATCGCGATAGATGTTAACTTTTGTAGTCAAATGGTTAAAGAAAACTGTCTAAAATATTTTTGAATGATAAAACATTCACTATCATTCTCGATAAGAGATGGTTGTACTATTGTAAACTATTTCGTAAGCTTTTTCGTCTCAGCCTCAAAATTGGATCCTCGTAGGAGCTTTTAAAACTTAGATTTAGGCATTACTAGATGCACTTGACGTCTGTGCGAACAGAGTTGATTTCAAGAACGCGGTTATGATGAGAAGCATGGACTTATAGGTGGCCATTTTTCGAATCTGTTATAGTACATACTGGTCCAAGATATCGTCTTCAAACAATGTGGGCATAATTGAGGATGAGGGAATATTGTCCCAATCGTTTAGCTCAGACACCAGTTGAAATTTTGATATCCCCCCGTCAAAATCTTACCTAGAAGAAAGAGGTCCGAGTTGCCAAGGTTAGATACTCACAATGTCGACACCACCTATAGTAGAAGACGTTTACAATAATCTACAGAACTATCCGAACACAAACTCTAACATTTTTAAATAAAATTTTTGAGTTAAATAATTTGAAAGCCATAAAACATATCGGGACAATTTTGACAATTAAAGAATTGACCACAAAATATAGAGAACGTCTAATTTTCACATTGTTTATTTTTCAGCTAATCACGATTTTACATAAATTATGACTATGAAAAATCTTTCTTGGTACTTTATATTTTCGCTGGCATTTCAGTTGTCATGCGCAGTAAAAATGATTTCATTCTAAATCAAACACTTACATTAAATAGTCAAGAAATTATCCAGTATTTTTTATAGAAGACATAAAAATCTGTCACATCAAAAGTATACGAGTTTAAGAGGTAAAAAATGGTAAACTCAATGAATCGATGTTTATAAAAAGGCAGAAATGAATACAAGAGAGCTCTTTTAAACAGATTCAAAGAAATAAATATATGTCAAATTAAGTATGCATTAAGTAATAAATATTACATTCTTTGAAAGACTGCAGTTGTTCACATTATTCGAAGCACCGAATACGAAAAAATATTAAGAAGCGCTTGCTCTGTCTAAAAACCACAAAAACTAAACATTTACATGACTCAACAAGTAGAACATAGAATTTTTATGTTTCTACTGTCGTTTCAAGACCAATATTCGTGGATTACGCGCTGAAGGATCAAATTTTCGAAAATTTACAACAAATGTTAATAGTTTATTTTCTATATGCGCATACAAAACGGTACATATGTATGTAAGGATATATATAAATACTATATCCTTACTAAAGTAGAGAGCGCTGAGTGGTACAATCAGCGACCACTCGGTGGTCATCGAGTAGGGGTTGGTTCGATTCCTTCCGACCTTATTTACTAGGTTACAATATGTTTGACTGATATATGAAAGATTTATTACTGTGGTAACGGAAAGTAAATATAAACCCTGTTTGTTTGATATAAAAATGATTTTGCCCACATTTAAACATCATTTGATATTTACGCTTTTTATTTTTCAGCTTTTATAAAAAAATGCCACAAAATTTATGAGAATTATTCAGAATTTAATGTATTTAATTTGGGAAACCATACTACGCCAAATATATATGTTGAAAAAATCATGAGCCGGCAGTATTTTGGAATATTAGGTTCGATGCCTCCACCATAAACATAAACTCTGACTCTGATGGCAGTCAATCTCAGACTGAGGGTATATCCGAACATGACATACATTTACCATTTCCGATCTTCAGACCAGACGGTTTTGGGAATCTTTGTTCGACGTACATGTTTTATAGCTTACAGGGTCTTTGGAGAACGAGGGAATGAATTCGTTCCCTTTTATGACGCTCACGATGTGGTACTTAGCACCTCTCGTAGAGGGTTTCAGGTCTCTAGTCTTGAGATCTCCGATAATCGAATTCGAGTGTGCTGGCTGCGTTCCACACTTCTATTGGCTTTTGATTGTAGTTTGACATTTCATTTTTGTAGTAATGAGTTCCTTTCTGGTCGTAGCTCTATCAAGAATTGTTTTCGATTTTATCGGCTAAGCCTCAAACCCTCCATTTTTGAGCCCAATTCAATCTCCATCAAGCTTCTGGAGCGCTCGACTAGGCGACTCTGTTGCATTTGGTAATTAGGCCATTTCTGGAACTGCTTAGAAAGCTTAATACATTCTCAGTTTAGTCTGCCCGACACCCTATCTCGGCTTCTAAACAATCATTACTTATTAAATTAGCCAATGATAATGTATTTGAAAGAGGAAAACGTATGTAAGCCGAAATTTTTTACTTTATACTAGATTATATTTATTGATTCGATACACAATAGAGCCTTGATACCTTTATGCAGCACTATGTCACAGAGCGCATGTCTCAAGTTATATTGAAATTTCAAAAACTGAATGTAAAAATATATTAATTTACACAGACAACCAAAAAGTTAGTCATTCAATTAAACCGTTATTTCTTCGACATAACAAACTGAATATGCTCAACAAAGGTCATATTTATATCTCAATAAAAATTTTTCGATAAAAATGGTGTAACAAGCGTATTTCACACAAAAATATATGACATTTTATAAAATTGAAATGTTTTAAAAATTCTGTAAATTAAGTGATTATCATGAGTTTGACAGATTTTTGAGAATTTGGATTTAGAGGATTAACTTCTAATTAATATGGGCCAAATTA
>JWZT01005374.1:408892-424846 GCA_000827895.1 Thelohanellus kitauei
TTATATCTGTTGTTATTTTTCTCATATTACACAATCATCAGCCAGAATGGCCGGATGTAGAATGATGACATTGAAATTGTCCTACATTTATTTCTATTACAAAGTAAATTTTAGAAAGATACTTTTCTCTTTGGCATAATCAAATTTTAATTAACGAAAGCGCTGGTTTTACTCTTGGATCGTACCCAATATACTTAGAATCCTGAAAGTTAGAATCTATATAAATATCAATTAACTTATAAATACAGAGTCTGAAAATTTGAATGTTATCATTCGAAGTCGGCCGTTTATGACGGAAAATGGTGTAAACTCCTAATAATATATTTGAATTATTAATTGTGTCAGCAAAAATAAATAATTTAATCGCAGAAAAAACAGATGTTAAAAGTTTATATTTTTAATATCGTTGCTATTCAACACATAGATTATTATAAATTGATTAGGAAATATAATTATTCTTTAAGTTTTACTTATCTACAAGTATGTTAAACCTCTATCCACACATTTTCCATTTTTTTTGTTTTTTATAGATATTCTCCTAAAAATTGATCATTTTTAGTTTATTAAGCCATTTTTATCATAAGAATTTATTTTATACAGCGTCACTAACTTCATTTGGATAGTCCACCAGATCCCATTAATTGTGTTGTTGTCACTATATTTATCTGATTTATAAATATTCGTGAATGAGCTATAGTAATACGCTCCTGGTAGTAGATACGCTGACGGTAACTAGTGAAGCTCGTGGTCATCATTGTAGAGCAGGTACAAAATATCTTATAATCATGTTAATATGCGTTTCTATAATTCGGTCATGAGCCTCTACGATGTGGGTTTAAAAGATACGGCCGAAGAGCCTGATCCGACTAGCGTAGGTCTGTCATAGGGCTGTAGGATTAGGTCAATGACTATCGATAAACGCGTGCGCAATCATGTTGTATATTACCTAATCTCGCGAAAATGAATATACACTTCATCTTAATGAATTCTGGTCTCTAGCCTTTTTTGAATGTATTATATTGTTTATCAATGCTTTTAGTTTGGATTGTATTCGATTTTCTCAAAGTCTCTCTTTATTATTTTTATGTCTCAAATCAAGTCTGTTCGTTCCCTTTAAGTTTACGAGTCGTGTATTTCTTCGAATCTTTTTTTAAGTAAAATAAATTTAGAAAGTCTTTGAGTTTTTTAAACAATATGGCAATAATATAAATTAAAATAATGACCTGGCATCACATTATTCCGAAAAAAAGTGAAACACAATTTTGTTTATAATTTACCCAAACGAAAAACGAACGTGTTTGAACTGCCCGCTGCAAATCAATATTGCGAATAAGTATAAGGTCCAACGAAATCAAGAATTTATTACATTGGATATTAAACATACACATGGAAAGCAACGAGCAAATAGATTTTCTGTCTTTGAAACGCATTGCAGTAGCAACAGTCATTCTTAAAAACATCTATACTACTAATAGATATGTCTCTAAAGTCACACCATGTCAAATCTAATCAGTTTTCTTTCACATCAAAATCATTTTCAGATTAATAGACGATAAGGAAATGAATGTTTTTGAGCGCAGAATTGATATGTCTCGATAAAACACAAGCATTTCCATCTATGAACTAGTCAAGGAAACACGATTCCAGCGAGAATTTATGATGTTGCTAGTGATCTAGACTTATAGCTTTCAAAAAAAGTAAATTATTTGGTCTCTTTTCAAGTTGCAATTGATGAGAGTACCGATAGCACTGAGTTTGCTCAAATATTTGATTTTATTTTAGCAGTTGATATATATATACAAAAATGAAGAATTTTTTGAATTGACTCCAATGATAGATATAAGAACTGCAGACGATGTATATCAATTTTTGGGAGAAAGCCTTTACCCATCTTTGTGTAGATTGCAAACAAGCAGCGTCTGATCATTATATGACCAATCCAAAAAATACGCCGTAATGTGTAGGTCGAAACCATAAAGCTATAAGCTATAATACCTGAATATAAGCCGAGTGTCTGCAATTTCAAACGCATTACACATTCAGAATCTTTATAATGAACAATCATTAAAATATGGACTTTACCATAAATTTCATCAGAGAGAAAGAACTTATCCAGACAATTATTAATAGGCTGTTTGACGAATTCTGGAGTTCTTAAGATCTGCCATATCGTACCCATACTCGATAGCTTTGATATTGTGCTTTTCTATGCAGCATTTTGAAATTTTATTTTGAGATTATAATACTTATGGAGATGAAAGTATGCGAAGTCTCAGATATGAAAACAAAACACGACTTACGGATATATATTGTAAATTGATATTACTTGGAAAATTAATGAATTTAACTGAAAAATTAGGGAGGTTAAAATCTGATAACTAATCTATATGGTAGTTTTGGGGTCGTATGAGTCTAGGATCCAGTTTTAGGAAACAGAGGTTTTTTAAAATAATCCGATTCATTTTCCAACAAGGAAATTTATTCTATAGGACAAATGTTTGGCGAAATGATGTTCACGCCGTGCATCAAGGTCACAAAAATTTTACTCTATGAAATGAATTTAAAGAAAGATTTGCTGATGTTAAACTCGTTAATAATAGCTTTGGTTATGTTCTATAAACAGTCATCCATAAATACACAAACAGCGCCATGTGAATTACAAATGACAATTATCAATATTCAATATGATTCTAATTTCAAGTCAGATTACGGTCTATGGGACACTTGAATATTTTACACATTCACATGACAAAACATATTACTTTGGTTGCATTTTCTACAAGAATAATATAGATACTCCGAACAACTTATGTATGCGAGCAGTTGTTATCTGTTTTAAATAATAAAAAGTCAATGTTGCTCAAAACTGGCAGAAAGTCATTTGAACGCGGCCTTTAAAGTAAACACTGCGCAGACGCTTATTCTGCCTTTGATGGAATTCTCTGTGTAAAGTGCACTTAAATATCTGGAAAAAGAAATATTTTCAATTGTTTAGCCGATATATATGTCCTGTAATATTTTTTTAGAGTGCATAGAAATCTGTTGTTCATAAAATAAACAGGTCACAATAAATGTTTTTATTATCAGTAACATTTTACTAAGGATGATATGCCATGGAATAACTTATAAAATGAGAATATTACTTCAATGTTGAATGTATAAAGTATGTGTTTTTACTCCCTTTTCTGGAGTGTATTATTCGAATTTATAGACCGGAATTCGCATTACTTTTAGAATTCTATCCGACCCGCGACATCAAATGATATTGATACCCAATGTCTTGGCTATCTTTCAGTTTTTCGAATATGCAGTCTAAATATTTTTTCGATTCTATTTACTTGTACGTGCATATCGTTATTGTCATGATGCTATTTGTTGTGCCCTCAATTGGAGATAAATTCTAGAGGATGTTTTGTCTCAGAACCATAAACACTACGGGTTGGTGAGTATTTAGTGGCAGTATGAGGAGAGGATCGAAAGGCAATATATGATATGGAATCATACGGTTACAAATTTTGAGTTCCGTTAAGATGTTATGTCTAATAATTTCTTTAAAAGATCTTTTAACTCTCTCAAGTCCATTAAGACCCATAGGATGATACATGATTGTAGCTGATTGTTTTGCGATTTAATATTTTTCTGAGGTTTTGACAAATTTCTCACTCGATCTGAGTGCCCTTTCTGAATTAAGATGGTGGGGTATATAGAATCTTGAGTTTATACATTTGATAAGAGAAATTTTGGCCGTTTAGTTTAGGCAGTCAGATCGGGTATAACTTTAGCCTTAACCCATTTGGAAAAATGTATATAAATATTATGATATTTTTATTGCCATATTCATTAAGAGAGAGCGGCCAATGACGTCGACTACACAAAAGGAGAATTTTTACCATGAATGATCTGTTGAAAAGACCTTGTTTAGGTCAAGTTTTTGTATTCGTTGAATGTGCAAAACAAGCATTCTACTATATGTGGATCGAGATAGGAAGCCATATTTGGCCAGTAGCCGGTTTTTCTATGAAAGTTCGGGGGTTTGGTGTAACCCTGATGTCAAAATATATCGATAGCTCATTCAAGAACAGAGGCCCTGCGCGTCATAGGTATATAAGGAACTGTTCCGTTTTTGTATAAATGTAAAACAGTGCCGTCGACAATTTGAGAGATTGATGGCTGAATGTTTTTAATGTCTTCAACGATTTTCATGATCTCGTGTTCTTGGCTCAGTGATTAGCGTATGACGATATCTAGTGGGAGAAACAGCAGCAACACTTTTGATATGGCATCCGCAATAGAGTTAGTTTGTCCTTATATATATTCGATATCGTAATAATAGTTTTCTAGCTAAATCAGCCATCGGACACTACTACCCTTAGGATCCTTGATTGTTATGATGTGCATTAACGGCTGATGATGGGCTACGAGTGCGAACTTTGAGCCATATGGGTTATGTCTCAATTTATTACAGAGAATATTAGGGCAAGGACTATTTGTCGATCGAGGCCTATTTCCTATGATCTGGGTTCAATTTTTGGCTAGTGAATGCGATGGGTATTTCTTCATCGTTTATTATTTGAGATAGCTGAACGCCAATGGAAATGTCAGAGCCATCTCAAGCCAGGCGAAACTACGGCTCATGCTTGGAATATCTAAAGTTCTGACATTTGAAAGGTGGTTTTTGATGGTAGCGAACGATTTTTTGCTGTCTTCGTTCTAGATCCATGGTAGGCCTTTACGTAGTAGGTAGTATAGCCTCTAGGAGATAGCGATATAGTTCTGAATGAAACGACAGTAGAAATTGAAAACACTCATAACGCGTCTGAGTTCGTCTTGATTGGTTGGTTTAAACCAATTAACGATTGACATAATGGACACTGGGAAAGCGAGAGCCCTTGTCAAGAGAGCTCGGTCGAGATAGTAGTCACTCGAAGCAAAATATTTTGTATTTCTTCAAATTCAATCCTAACCCCTGTTAAGAAATAATAATATGGGTTTCGATATATGCTTGAGGTGAGAGTCGAGGTTTTTGAGAAGATAATGATGTCATCAAGGTATGCTTGACAATGTAAACTTGAGTCGAAAATGCGATACAAAATACCCTCGAATGAAGACCGAGGGTTGGTAATTTCGAAAGGAAAAACGTTGAAATTGAAGTGCAAGAACACTGTTCTCGAGGCGAATGTTGATTTTTCTTTTGATTTTTCTTCAAATAGTATTCCTAGTACCAGCGTTTCAATCCGAGACAAATTGAGCTCCACCGATTTTGTCTGTAAAATCCACAACGTTAGGCATTTTATATTGATCTGATTTGATAATTCGGCTGAGTTTCCTGTATTCAACTCTAAACCGATCCGATCTATATATTTTTCAAATTAAAATTCAAGAAGCAGTCAATGGAATTGATCTTGGACTAATAACCCCGAGAGCAAGCATAGGATTGATGTAGTCGCGAATATTATATATGATGTGGCCAGGCACTCTGTTGAGACGGACAGCAGTGGACTTGTCTGATTTCGTGACAATAACATGTTGAAGTCTCTTTCAGCCATCATCCGCGAATTTATGATTCGAAAAGAGATGGTTATATCCTCTAACGATTTGTATCATGTTGGATTGATAATGTTTTAGATCATAGCTGTAAGACAAAAAATAATTGGTCATTGCCCCAACAAAATCATTTTGTATGGACAGAAGCCTAAGGGGTAGTGTATAGTCTGATGAAATATCTGCGATCATTTCATGCATCTTAATAAATCAGCACCGTAATATCGCGCCGTGTTTAATCTCTATCACAGAAAAAACTCATGTGTAATATGTTTTCTACCAATATTAAAGGTGAGTGCGATTGATCATTTTACTGAAAGCAAGCTGCCAATCACCGCTCGAAGCGACACGAGACAGGAATCGTTGAATGCTATATTATATAATGGATGCATTAATTTACCAGTGAGACTGGTTACGTGTATTAACTAAAGCTGTGATTTCGATTTTAGGAGACGTAATGGACATTAATATGGTAAACGTACCTAATCAACCCCGTGATAAAGTATAAGAGGAATATTTAATAGAACAATTTTTACTTTTACATATGAAACGTGAATGTCCCCTAATGTTATAGATATTACACGTAAATAGTTCTAAACATATGTGAGTGTTATACCATCTGAGGCCTAATTAATCGCACGTTATTCGTAGACATCTCCAACGTTTGGTATTTTCAAATTATCAGACATTACTCTCGATTGAAGCTGTTAGAATTTTTTGTGTCAGGGACAACAATGGTTAACTCGCTAATTGATGACGTGTCACGAGATCAAAAAACTGTGCAGACTTTAACTATTCCTATATAATTGTCATTACGTTTGGTGTAAAAAGGATGAGGGGAATTTTAGAATATATGTCCTTGAGGCTGAGATCACCAAAGAGGGTCACCTTCGTAGTCAAAGTTAGGCAAGCAATATAAAATTTTAGCAATGATAATAATTATACTATCGAACACGGTAAGAGAAGGTCGTGCAATTGAAATCAATTTCATATGCTTCTTCGTCTCAGCCTCTACCATGGCTCCTGGTTGGAGCTTTGAAGGCTCGAATGAGGAATAACTAGATGCCCATGAAATCTTTTCGATTTCATTGGATTTCAAGGACGCGATTATGCTAAGAAGGGTCGATGTTGCTGAAATCTGATAGTATGTACTGCTCCAGGATATCGTTTTCAAATAATGTGGGCATATGTGAACATTTGAGAATATCGATCCAATTGTTTGGCGGACAGACATTTAAATTTTGATGTAGACCCGTGGACAAACTTCCCAAGAAGAAAGAGGTCCTAGTTATAAAGGTTTGGTAATCCTAAGGTCGACATCAGATGTAGTAGAAGACGGCGAATATTTTAGAAACTACCTGAACATATATTGTTGAATTTTTTAATGAAAATTATATGATTAATAAATATGATGGCCATTAAAAGTAAAGCGACAGTTTGGAGAGTTAAATAATTGACCCCAAAATATGGTAATTCATGTCATATTTTCAGCTCTATTTTTTTCAGCCAATCGCAAATTTCCTTCAATTTTGGCTATTTTTAATTGTTACGTATTTTCGTTGCCATTTCACTTTTCATGCTCAGAATTTACTTTTAAATTCTAAATAAAAGACACTTGCTTCAAACAAGCTTGAAATTATCAAGTATGTTTCATATAAGCCTTCAGAATCCGTCACATCAAACGAACGAATTTAAATGCAGTGTTAAAATGAGATACCCGCAACATCGATGTTTCTACAAATATCAGCCATAAATATAAGTGAGCTCTTTTTTTAAACAGATCTACACAGTTATATGTATGTCACATTAAGTACGTATTAAAAATAATAAAGAAACCTTCTTTGAAAGACTGCATTTAATTGGATTATTCAGAGCATCCGATATAAGAAAATATTTAGACACGCCCTCTCTGTACCAAAACACCAAAAACTGAACATCTTCATGACTCAACCTATAAAGGATAGTATGTATATGGTTACTGTTGGTTCTAGATCAGAATGAGACGATTCTACGCTGACGAATGAGAATTAACAATTTCAAAACATTTTTAATAGTGTATTTTTTAATTAGGGCATAAATCTGAACAATATATTAGAATAAATTTTATGAAAGGTTCATTAATGGGTACTAGTAACCCAAATCTAAAACTCTATGTTATTTTGGGATGAAATAATGGTTTTGGCTATATTTAAACACCATTTGTTATTAACCCTGTTTATTTTTCAGCTTTTAATTAATACTGTCCCCAATTTCTTTGAATTAGACTGTATTTCATGTACTCAATTTCGGATACCATACAATGCTCGATATATTTAGAAAAAATCATGAGATGCCTGTATTATTGAAGTTACGGTTAGATGCACAGCAATTAACCATGAACGCTTAACCTGTGGATGGTCAATCTCCGTCAGAGGGTATGTCATACAATGACACATACATACCCTGACCGCCTCTAATGATGAAACGCATTTTGGTCTCATCGATCAAGGCGTTCGCTTCAGAGCTGACGGAGTCTCTAAAAAACGAGGGAATGAATTCGTTCCATATGGTGACGCTCACTAATTAGAACTATGCACCTCTCG
This sequence comes from Thelohanellus kitauei, assembly GCA_000827895.1. Classification (NCBI taxonomy): domain Eukaryota; kingdom Metazoa; phylum Cnidaria; class Myxozoa; order Bivalvulida; family Myxobolidae; genus Thelohanellus; species Thelohanellus kitauei. The sequence continues at coordinate 417,016 of JWZT01005374.1, forward strand.
TAGAAGGTTTATTTGCTCTCTTCTTGAGATTTTCGCTAATCGAATTCGGGATTGGTCGCTTTGTTCCACACTTATATGGGCTTTCAGCTGCAATTGAGAATTTATTTGGAAGTAATATGTTCCCTTATGGTCGTGGCTGGATCTAGCTTGGTTTTCGATTGTATCGACCCACCTTGAACCGTTCCGTTTGAGACTCCAGATCAAACCCAAAAGACCTTCAGCAGCCCCACTACTCGGGAGACACGGTTATGGTTTACGATTTGGCCGTTTATAGAGCTCCAGCGCATGCTTTGTACTTTCTAATTTTAGTCATCCCAAAACCAGATCTCGCGCCTAGAACAATCATAGATTGTTTAATTTGCAAATGATAATGTATTTGAAAGAGGAAAATATTTTTGCCAAAATGTTTTTTACTTTATATGAGATTGCATCTATTGATTCGATACTCGATAGTTCCTTGATACCTTAATATGGCACTGTATCTTATTGCGCATCTCTCAAAAATATATTTAAAATTTCATACACTAAATATTGAATATAGATAATGTACACAGCAAACAAAAAGTTTTTCAGTCAATTTAAACTTCTGTTTTTATCTTGATGCAAAGCTGTATATCCTATATAAAAGTCATGTTTTTATTCTATTGTTATTTTTCCAATTATACATGAAATTATCCTGTTTCACTACATCACAATAGAGGGATGTATGGATGTAATCAGGTGATTAAGAATTAACCTCATTTAGTACCAATACACCCTTTGATGTTAATACTTAATCATATTAATAATTTATCCCCAAATTAGATTTGGTCGGAAGTGACATAATGTAAATATTTTTTTTTTAAGTTTATATAAAAAATTTTCGATAAAAATGGTTTCACAAGCGATTTCCCAAAAAAAATTATTTACATTTTAAAAAAATTCTCTGTGTTTAAAAAATTATTGAAATTGAGTTATTCCCAAAAGATTGATCACTTTTTGAGAATTATGATTTTTGACGATTCGGATTTAGATGAAAAATGTTTGATGAATACGGTCCAAAATATAAAAAGATATGAGAAATTTTATCAGATTCTCGAATGGTTGCCGAATAGATTTTATTATTAGTCACCTATCGGAAATTTTGTAAAAACATTCGAGAACGATTACGTCATTAGTATTTTAACTAGCTGATAATTAAAGATGATCATTTCTCAAAACTTTAGGTATATAAACGGAATAATATTTTGATCAATTAGCACCCATAATGTGGTTCATACTTATAATCTTGGTCGATTTTCATTTCTTCTTCCATGGTTCTCTTTAGAAAGTATGTGTGAATTTAATTTTGGTGCCAAGTAAATGTTACAAGGTCAGGCACGGAGGTGATTGTGAAACTAATCCCAAATCCACCGACTATTTTTACGATAGCCAAACAGGAATTTGCCGAAAATATGAAGCATGTGGTCAACCTACTGCTGACGTGAATATGTTTTGGAGCCTTGGTGTATGTAATGCTGAATGTGCAACTCCAAAAAAAGTAAAACGAAAAGGTATTTTTATGCCAGAGTTCAGAATGCCTAATTGATTGGGGTGCACTACCAGTCGTAGCTATTGTAGATAATACAAGGATGAAAAAGGCATTTTATAAAAATACAGGCCGTTGTGAAAAATTTGTCAACGAAAAGTATTTCCCACTCCCCTACTTTTCAATACATCTAATGAATGCGAAGAGTTTTGCCTGATTGATCTTTCCAATTAATATGAAAATCCAGAAATAAATATATACGCTTATGTGATATATATTTATATGATTCTATATACAAAATTCTCAAATTATTTCTTTTTTAAAAATTAAAAACGTTTAATTGTCGTTGGATCTCACGCATGCCTTTTAAATGTTCATTAGATTTTCTTATGATTGCACACATTATTGTGGTTATCTTAAACATATTAACTCACAACATTATTAAATATTAGTTAAAGACCCTTTAGTCTAGCTATAAAAAATTCTTGAATGTAATATTTGGATTTTAGAGCCATTAAATCTATGCACCATCCTAGTTGAAAACAAACGAAATATAATAATGACGTGAAAAGACAACACTACACATTCAACCATGTCATATTTTTCCGAAGTTTGTAGAAAGAATAATTATAATTTAAAATAGAGCATAGTTAAGAAATTTTGGGTCATATCTTTTATACATAAATTCTTTTATATTTTATGGTGTATAATAAAAAAAATTATGATTTCAGTTTCGACAGAGAATCATTCAGCGTTTGTATCGACGTTTTATGTTATTTCTATTAATCATGTATATTTAAACGGAACTGATCATATGTTCCAAAAATCATTGTTAGCTTTTGAATAATGATTTTTTTCATCTTAGAGAGTTAAATCCTCAAATATACTTACTCCACGGTAATGTGAATTAATTGACTTGATTCTATATTTATTGTAAACTTTGGGAGCCAGAAATGCTAATTTTTCTTTTCTTACATAATCTGCTGTAGATACCATTATACACGTCTATAAAATGGTCGAAACACATATCTCAAACAATCATAATCGAATCGCATCCATGAGCCTACCCTAGCCATCCTTAACATATCTGCTATTTTGTCTCTTTTATTTGTATTTTTACGATAAATATACGGTGGCAAGATTCGATGAATTACATTCTTTCGAAGTGATTCGTAGTAACTCTTCATATTTACCATTATCGATATATCTTGCCGTAATCGGATTTAATCAGGGTAGCTTTATTGTGGCTAAGGTCTCCCCATTTACATATATGTATATAGGCTGTTGTAATATCTCCGAAATTTATTAGATTCGTTAAGGTATATTTTAAATGGTGTAAGTTCATTGCTCTATACAAAGCCTTTCGCCGCAGACAGAATGATATGCTGCAAAGTTATCAATATTAACTCACCGCGGATGCATCATTAACGGATTGGTGATATTTATGTATTGACCTGTAATTTAATCATCAAAACAGTCTGAAAAATCAATCGTGTTTTAGTCAAAATATTTTAATTCATTCTTTTTATTTTAATTAAAAATTCTATAATTATATATATATATATATTCAAACATACAGTGAATCCCGCCCAATTTTCAGCAATAGGATGACAAGATTTGGACAAAACGTAAAAATAGACAGCGATATAAAAGAATGGTAGTAACATCCAGTAAAACACATTAAATTTACTAATAATAATGTGAAAATTTATATTTCGGTCCATTTTTATCAGTAAACGCTATATATAGCTTTTACAAATGAATATGATTAGTTGTATTTACTACGAATTGAAATGTAACTATTCAACTGTTTGTGTCTAAAATCTCACTTCTCAGCCATGAATGTTTGATTCCATATAGAGATAACATAATAGATAGTAGAAAAATTTCTTCTTTTTTAATAAAAATTATGTATTTTTGATTTTATCGTTTATTTTGAGCATGACCAGTTGAGTTAAAATGAAAATGAGGAAATATTGCGATATATCTATCGTTATACAAATTCAAGTAAAATTGTTTTTGCTGAAAAATATAAATCGCTTTATGTATTTGGATTGATAGATTTTCAATCTACACAATAATTATTTATATTTTCTTTTATAAAACTGCCCGAATTTTCACAAATTATTTCATGGGGGAGTTTTAGATATATATTTTAATCACATAATTTTTATACTTTCAATTTCATATGTTTTAACATACAATGTTTATGCCAATCCATTCAAGTAATTGATAGCAACAAACATATAAATTATGGAATGAACCAAAAGAAACAGGACAAAAGTAAAAAACAAAATTTGAGATATAAACACGCCTGGTTATAAAAATATTGGACATTCACGTAATTTTACATCTACCATAGGGTTCGGATGAACACACGAAACAGAAAGTGACGACGAAAGCAATAAGCAGTTACGGTTGGAATAGCATATCCATTGAAAAAAGTAAGCAATACTTGAACTGTGTTATAAAAAAAGTCATTAATAAAATACAAAGATTTTTCAGTGAACATGATATACGTCAATATTGAACATCGAATTATATGTGGTATTCATTTCCTTTTACATTCCATTTTGCATATTTGTCCTCCTCTTGTAAAATATTTGACCCTTCAATTCGATATTAAGCAAAAACCTTCTGGTAAATTTGTTAAAAAACACCTCGACTTAAAAAAAAAAAGAAACATAGATGAAAACTGAGACGATAATTAATAAAAGGTTTATTATTCGACCCATCAACAAATTTTATGATTTGTGGTAATTTCTTTCAAGTTGATCCCAATTATATTTAAGTGTATTTTAAAGTTAATTACGTCGATTGCAATAGTTAAAACAGGGTATCTCAAAAAAAATGGAATTATTGTCATTTGAAATATAATTTGATTTTTTTTTTAATTTGTAAATGTAATAGATAGGTCTAGCTGGAGTTGAACTCGCGACCTATCCATGCTACACCTAGCGGTTACTAATTGAACGACTGAGCGCTGCTACGCTATACAGTATATCCTATATATCCCACATTTTTCACCGGTTAAGTGTGGTCGAGCCCACCAGTCAGGAATATACACAATATTCCACTGCCGCATACAACGTAAACGTAAAACGTGGGTCCAACTGTAGTCGAACACATGACCCATCCATGCTCACCAAGAAGTCGCAAACTCTACCACTCAGAGCTGTTACGCCACATAGGATATCTAAATTATCCTATAATTTAATTGCAAAATTTGTGATTTTCAATCGAAGTAAATAAAATTTTAAGTTAGTAGACTGATGAGATCTACAAATGTCCGTGAACACGAAGAGGACAATAGAGAAGAAATGTCTCAAATGAATCGCTTCAAAAAAATTATGAACGCCATATATCACAAACACACTTTTCTGCATTTTCGACAAAATACATTGTTAAAATTTCAACAATTCATAGGATATGGAATTACTTACTGCAATTATAAAAAACCGAAAAATCACCTAAGTACAGGTTTCGAGCGAACACCTAGATGGCTATAAGGAAATAGCTTATGTATCATCATCGAAAACTGCTCTCGTATTCTAGAAAATCTATCAGACATGTATTTAATATTACAAAAAACGAATTAGTGAATCCTTTGTTGCGCCATATTAAAAACTACGACTCTTTTTTAAAAAGATATAATTTTTCACAGGGCAACGTAACGTATCATGCGTCATTAGAGATAAACACGATTATGTCATTAAGAGTGTGTAACGCTCGACCAGCAATATATTTATCCTTTTTATCGATAAAAGAATATTCACTTGTCGTCGAGTAGAAATTATTGGAGTGGCTGGTGGAAATACAAATGAAAAATAAAAGAAGAATTAAATACAAGATTATTACCTTTGGTTCGGGAATCTCCAGAAATTCAATTAGTCACTACAAGTTTCAGAACATGATTTCAATAATGCATGTTGCGTAGAATTCCTGTGAAATTGAATGAGTGTTCTTAACAAATGCAATTAAAAAATGTCATTTTCATTTAGGATAATGTTTCCTATTTTCTAAATTGGTATCTATAAAGAGTTTCATGCAGGCTTAATGCCATAAAAGTATTTTACTTAATATACTTAAGACCAAATGTGTGCTCAATACAACCTGTAGGCCGGATCCGGCCATCGATGATATTTTGTCCTACCCGCGAAAAGATTTCGAAAATATATTGCAATTTGTCCAGGGATTATATCCATATATAATTCTTCTTAATCATATGATCACATCGGGCAAATTCAGCGTCTTAAGACTAGTTGATGTCACAATGTCACTTCTAAGCATCTATTGCTTTATATTAAATTTAGAATATACAATTAGAATCTTATCACGAATTATGAGAAGAAATGATAAATTGAAAGGAGTCGCATTTATTAAAATATTTAAAGTCTAAGTACATTGTTAAAAAGTCGAAATGATAACAATTTGTTTGTTGTGGGGTGGGATGGGGAGGGGCTGAAAACTGTTTACTGTGGAACGAGTGGAAAAGAATCGGCAATTATGTGACAAAAAATGCTGACTACGGAAATATTTAATGAGTAGAAATACGACATACAATATCAAAAATAATGGACAAAATTCTTGTAAAGCACAAGGATTTCTTGACTTAATTACCAGTAATACAAAAGCAGCTAGGGTCTATTTGGTAGTCGCATACAACATTAATAAGTACGTAAAATTGTTCTACGATCGTGAATTTGTGATTGTATACTTGCTGTAGTTTATTAAATCTTTCCAGAACACAGAAAAATGTTTGTAGAAGCCAGTTTTTAGAGAACTATGTAGTTGGCCGATTTGATACAATTGAGTAAGTTATGAACGCACCGCTGAAACGAATTATATCTTAATTTCATGTTTTCTCAGGTAGTGAATGAAACCTCTGACATCTATCAATCTGCACGATGGCTGATATTTCCGAGAGGAACTTCAGAAAAATTATATTTCGCAGAAGAATTGCTGTTATGGAAGCAACGAAAGACGCTTCTACCAAAAAGATATTTTCGAATGTTTGGAAAATCAATTATATACAAATTTAATTACAATGGCCAAAAAATAAAGAGTATTATCAATAATTGTTCACTTTTCATAAATGGACAGAAAGTTAGTCGAAAAAGGAGAATGTGTCACAAATGGTTGAAGACGTCGGTTTTAACAAGAAACTGAAATTTTTAACACTATAAAATACAGTATTTTTATTCAAAGGTATTTTTGATATGAAAGATGCCAAGGATCCATTGTGATAATTATTAATTTTATCAGGTAAAAGAGGTTTTAATCAGAAACTGATCCGAATTCACAACCATTGCGGTTCGGATCACAGTGATATTCTGTATGATGCGGTATTCTGGTTCAGGTATACAAATGTTATGATGTTTTTGAGACTTGACAACTGAAATTGTACTGTTTTTGGAAATGATAAGTAAAATTACAGAATATTTTTAACTCAGAGAATCAACATGGTTGTCAGATGAAGGGTTAAGTTTGATCTCTTTGAAACATAAAGAAGAGATAAACAACAAACTTCAAGGGAAAGGCATTTTTTCTCACAAAATATACCTACCAGTGATGGTAATCAAGTGGAACATACAGCTGTTTTATCGAAAGCTCAGTCATAATATCACAATTCACTATCTAAAACTAGAAAATATGGCACAGCTGGATTACGTCAACAGAGAAATACCGCCATTTTATATGTGAACTAGATGATGAATTTACTCTTAGTTTTGGTAACTACTAAGAATATTCTGCTGAGATTCACATATTGCTTTCCCACTTCACAACTGATTTTTAAAAGGTGTAAGGTGCTCTACAACAAAAACTAATTAATGTTAGTGTGAGTGTACTCTCAAAGAATAATTCCAATCTATAAAAATTAAAACGTCTTAGGTGTCAGTCATTAGTCACGTTTTTCAATTTGAAAATGATGGTCAAGAAACTACTGTGTCTGTTCGTCTTTACATACATATAGGACCAGTTTTTACATTCTAACGCGTCTACCTTGATTTTCAATCGTATCTGCTTATCGCGCACGCGCCAGCTTTTTTAATACAACATATCATTTTATTTCTGTTTCGTCGTTATTGAACATAAGAATGACCATTTTTTTTAATATTCCGGTTAAATTCGTCGTTGTCTGTCATTATTTTATAAAGATCCCATAAAAAGATGACGACTGTGTGTTAGGTGGACACGATTAAAAATCACGGAGGATACGTGAAAATTTAAAAACGTGATATATAGATTTTTGAACCATTTACACCAACTAGACAAAGCTAATTTACAATCAAAATTATGTAAATCTTCAGTCTATTATGAGAA
>JWZT01005374.1:431860-448178 GCA_000827895.1 Thelohanellus kitauei
TGTAATACCCGGAAAATTACAAGATTTGTTCAAGTTTTTTAAATAGTGATAGTTCCAGCTACTATTTCACGCCTCTCTTCGAAGAAAGCAAGATTGGCTACAATTTTTTCAAAATTGGCTAATCGCGTATATATCATTAAAATGTTGTGGTATTTATTAATTGACCTGTTATATAATCACCAAAACAGTCTGAAAAATCAATCGTGTATTAGACTAAATATTTAATTTGTTCATCGCGGTATTATTAAAAATTCTAAAATTTTTAATAAATATACAGATATACCATGAATCCAAATTTTCAGATATTGGGTATTAGGTTTGGACAACAAACGTAAAAATAGACAAGTTTTCAAAAAATGTGGGGTAAAATGCGGTAAAACCCCTATATTTACTCAATAGCATGAAAATTTTAATTTCCGTCGTTTTTTTATCAGTATTAAACTTTTTATATAGCTTTGACAGTTTAATATTTTCAGTTTTATGTAAAATTACATGAAAATGAACGATTAAATTTTTAAATCTGTCTAAAATCTAACATTTCGTCCATGAATGTTTAACTCCATATAGAGATTAAATAATAGATCATATAAAAATTTCTTTCTTTTTTTAATACTAAGTCATATTATTTTTGATTTCATTGTTTACTTTGCGCATGACAAGTTGAATAAAAACGAAAATTACTAAATATTTCGATGTAGTAATTCTCTTCCAAATTTAAGTAAAATTCTTTCTCTCTGAAAAAAAGACAGGTTTCAGTATTTGGATTGAGAAATTTTCGATATATTTTATAAATACTTATATTTTCTTTTATAAAACTGCCCAGAATTCACAAACAGTTTCACGAAGGAGTTTATTATATATTTTTTGATCACATTTAAATTTTACAGTCAATTTCATATCGTTTAACATATATTGTGTACGCCAGTTCATTCAAGGTATTTATCGCTAAAAACTTATAAATTATGGCATGAACCAAAATAAATAGGATATAAGTAAAAAAAACTAAAATGGGAGATTAAAAACACGCCTGGATATAAACATATTAGACATTCACGCAATGTCATATCAACCATAGGGTTCCGATGAACACACTAAACAGAAATTAACAACGAAAATAAAAACCAGTTTGGGCTGTAATTACATTGTCCATTGATAAAATAATCCATGCTTGAACAGTGTTGTAAGAAAATCATAAATAATTCAAAAGATATATCAGGAGAAACGATACAATGTCATGATTGAATATCGAATAAATTTGTGGCATTCAGTTCTTTTACATGTAATTTTGCAAATTTGTGACCATCTTCATAAATGTTTCACCCTTTTTTCCGTATTAGTCCCAAACTTACTAGTGTGTTTAAATATAACTCGCAGTGAAAAAACGAAACCGAACATAAAACTGAGACGATTATTAATTACTTGCTTAATATTCCACCAGTAAAGAATTCTTTCATTTGTGGTAATTTCTTTTAAGCTGATCCAAAGTATATTTAGGTGTATTGGTAAGTTTATTAAGTTGATTGCAATAGTTATATCACGGATTCTCAATAAAATGGAATTTGCGAAAATTGAATTGGATTTTTTTTTATTGATTTGGACGATTTTTCATTTACAATCGACGTTCATGAAAATTTTAAAATAGTAGATTAATAAGATACCACAAATGTCCGTGAAAAGACAGAGGACAAAAGAGTAGAAATATGGATCAAATGAATCTCATCAGCAAATAATTAACGCCATATACAACAAAATCACTTTTCTGCATTTTCGACCATATTCATTGTTAAAATTTGAACAATTCATACGACGTGGAAGCATTTTCAGCACTTATGATAAATCTTAAAATCAACAAAGGGCGGATTCGAGCGAATACTTAGATAGCTATAAGGAAATATCGGATATTTTATCGCAAAACACTGCTCTTTCATTCTACAAACTCGATTTTGCATGTTTTTCATATTACAAACTAAAGAATAAGTGAATCACATGTTCCGCCATAATAAAAAATAAGTCTCGTGTTTTAAATAGATATAATTTAGCACCGGATTTCGTAAAAAAACATGCGTAATTCTTGATAAACCCGATTATGTGAATTAGTACCTGTAACCGTCTATCACTAATATATTTATCCTTTTTTCGATAAAACAATATTCACACGTCGACGAGTTAGATATTATGGATTGACTGGTGTAAATTAAAATTTAAAAATACAAAAATCATTAAATACAAGATTATTAAAGTTGTTTCAGCAATCGTCAGAAGTTCAATTATGCACTATAAGTTTTCAGAACATGATTTCGATCCTGACCGTTGCGTGGATTTCATGTGAAATTAAATGAATGTTCTGAAGAAAATGATATTTAAAAATGTCACTTAATTTGGGATAATGTCCCCTTTTTTCTCAAGGGGCATCTACAAACAGTTTCATCCACCTTAGGGCCATAAAGTTTTGTGCTTATTACATTATAGATCAAGGGTGGGCGACATGCAGCCCTTCAGCCAGATGGGGGCTCTGACGATATTTTGTCCTGCCCGCGAAGAGTTTAAAACCTGTATATATATTTGCCCGAGGATTATATCCTTACATAGTTTTTCATAATCATATGATCGAATCGGTCAAATTGAGTGTGGAGAAACTGGCTGCTGACTCAAAGTTACTCTTAAGCATCTGCTGTTCTCTATTATATTGAAAGCATACAATTAGAATCTTTCATGAATTTTGATAAGAAACCGATTTATTGATGGAGCGCATCGCCTATATAACACTGATTGGATGTCCAATTCCTTTGTTAAGAAAGTCAAAAAGAAAGCAGTAGGTTTGTTGTGGGGTGGAGGGGGTGGGGGGATGAGACTATTTCCATGTTGAAAGAGTGAAACATTTTCTGCAATTTTGTGACAAAAGATGGTGTGTACGGCAATACTTAATGAGTAGAAACACGACAGATAATAGAAAAAAAAATCAACAAAATTCTTATAATGAATAAAGATTTATTGACACGTTACAAAAATTGTACAGAAAGCAGCCAGATCTCTCTTTGTAGATGCATACAACATAATTGACCACAAAAAATTGTCCTATGATTTTGAATCTGTCATTCTTTACTGGATTTGGTTGATGAAATCTGTCCAAAACACAGAAAATGTTTATAGAAGCCAGTTTATCGACAACAAATTTAGATCACCAAATTCAAACAGTTGAGTAAGATATGAACTCATCGCTGAAACTACGTATATTTTAATTTTAGATCTTTACTCGGATATTGAATGAAAGCATTTACATCTGTGACTCTGCCCAAAGGCTGCTATTTCTAAGAGGAATTTCAGAAAAAATTAGAATTCGACCAAGAATCGTTTGGATAATAAATTATATATAAATTTAATTACAATGGCCGAAAATGGACAGCATTATCAAAAGTTTATTCTCTAGCCAATGGCTGAAAGAAAGTTAGCCAAATGAGAAGATTGATTGACCCCGTTGGAGAAGTCGATTTTAACAAGAAACTGAAGTTTTTAACACCGTATATAAGAGAAATTTTATGTAAAGGTGTGCTTTACATGTAACCTGCCGCGGATCTCTTGTGAAAATTATAATTTTAATGAGGTAAACAATATTTTAACCAGACTTAACATACATTGCGGTTCGTACAAAGTTGTGTTATGTATCATACAGATACATGTTGTTGGAGACTTGAAAACTGAAATTTGACTGTATTTGGAGATGATAAGTAAAATAACAGAATATTTTTAACTCAGAGAATCGTCATGGTTGTCAGATGAATAGATATGTTTAATCTCTTAGAAACATATGGAAAATCTAAACAGCAAACTACAAGGGAATGATATTTTTGTTCAGGAAATGTACTCAACAGTGATGGCAATAACTTTGAAGATAAAATTTTTATATCGCAAACTCAGTCATAATATCAACACGCACTCTCTAAAACTAGAAAATATGGCACAGCAGATTACGTCAATAGGGAAATACATCCGTATGATATTTGCACTAGATGATGAATACTCTTCGTTTTTGTAAATACTTAAAGTATTCTGCTGATGTTGACATCTTGTAATCGCCCTTTACAGCTGAATTTTTAAGTGCAAGATGCTCTAAAACAAGAGTCGATTGATCTGCAGTGTGACTTTACTCTGAAAAATTCATTGCAATCTATAAACATTGAAAAGTTGTACGTCAGACATAAGTTACGTTTCTCAACTTGAAAATGATGCCCAAGAAACTACTTGTTCTCTTCGGATTTACATACATATAGTACATATGTTTACATTCTCACGTTTCTCCCGTAATTTTAAATCGTGTCCACTCATTGCGCGATCTCCCACTTTTTTCAATTATTTTTTATGCCTTATTCGTTGTAATTGACCATTTTAATGACGGTTCTTGGAACATTTAGGTTTAATTCTTCGTTTTCTCTCATTATTATGAAAAATGTGGCATAAAAATATGACGCGTGCGTTTTGGGTCGGACACGATTTAAATCACAGGCGACACGTCAGAATTTTAAAAAGGTAGCATACATTTTCGTCAATTAATATCAACATGTCACAGCTATGAACCAATCAATGTGATGTAAATCTTCCGTCTTTTGCGAGAATTTCTATTTACAAAATGCGGCCAATATTCAAACAACCTGTGAATAAGTTACCTACCACAAAGGTATCATTAACTTCAGTATAAATTTTGAAGTAAATATTTTTCAATTGATTCGATACATTTTGGTCAATATATTTTAACATTACACTAAATGCAATATATTCATTTCAGCATTGGGCGATTAGTGCCTGATTAAGGTACTAATTTAATTATCTGGCCCGCCGATGACTTTTTTCCCTATACTGCAGCGTTGCCAAGATCTTAACCAACCCTGCTATAGACCTTTGGTTAATTCAATCGAGAACCTATTCTCTAAGTGGAAATGTAAAACGAGATGTATTCGATTGAACCCGATAATTTAGTAATTTAATCAAATTAAAAATGAAAAAAATTATATCATCCCCCACAATCTAAAAAATTTTATTAAACACTAAAAATATTTCACTGATTTTCAGAGAAAAAAAGAAATGATTATTTGATATGCTTTTTTGATATTAATTTAAAATTTTCATGATTTATATTTTTATGTTTTAAATGTTTATTTTTATCAATCAACGTGCGCATATTCCATTTTATATAACCAAAAGGTCAATTTTTATCGAAAAACCATATGATACATTATCGATGAAAAATTGTTTAAAATCTTATTGAGCTCAAAAATTAATTTACATGTTACNATGCCCCATTTAAAAGACATTTTTGAGAAATTTGATCAGATTCTCATACTTTAGAGCTATGGATCTCATTATTAATACTTTATTAAAAATTTGGTCACAAAATTTTGATAATTATTCCATCGTGAACATTTCAATTAGTGTTTAATTAACAATGATCATTTCCCAATATTTTTTTGTATATAAACCGAAGAATTTTTTGATCAATTAGCAGCCATTATGAGGTTTATACTTACAATTTTGGTCGTTTTTCAGTTCTCCTTCATTGGGTTTCCCTATAGAAAGTATTATGAATTTAATTTTTGTTCCAAGTAAATGCTATGAGTCATGGCACGAAGGTGATTGTCAATCAAATCCCAAATCCACCTAATATTTTTACGATAGTAAAATAAGAAGTTGCGGAACATATGAAGCATGTGGTCCACCTTAAGCTGACGTGAATATGTTTTGGAGTCGTTTTGATTGTATTTCTGAATGTGCAAGTCCAATTCGAGTCAAACGAAGAGGTCTTTTTATGCCAGAGTTCAGAATGCCTTATTGATTAGGGATTACCATCAGATGAAATTGTTAGAGTATATATAAAGAGGAAGAAGGCATTTAATAAATATACAGGAATGTGTGAAGACTTTATCAAACATAAAGGATTTCCCACTCCGCCGCTTTTCACTACATTAGATGAATGCGACATGTTTTGCCTGATTGATCCTTACAATTAATATGAATTACCAGAAATAAATATATATGCTAAAAAGATATCTATTAATATGATTATATATACGCAATTCTCAAATTATTTAAAGATTAATAATTATTTAAATGAATTTATCACTAGATCTCACGCATGCGCTTTATTTATTTTATGAGATTTTCTTATGCTATTACAGAGAACTTTGGTTATTTAAATCATTGTAACTTACACCATTATTAAGTAGTAGTTTAAGACACTTTAGTCCAGCTTTTAACATGTTTCGAAGGTTATATTTGGATTTTTGAGCCATTAAATCTAAGCACTATCCTAGTTGAAAATAAACGAAATATAATAGTAACATCCTAAGACAGCAATTGAAATATACCATGTCATATTTTTCAGGCGAGGGTTTGTAGTAAGAAGTTATGACAATTTAAAATTGAGCTTATTATCAATACATTTTTTTAAAACTTATATACATAATTTAATTTATATATTATGGCGTATAATAATACAAATAAAAATTAAATTTCCTTTTTCGACATAGAAGCATTCAGCGTGTTTATCCCTTCGTTCTAATCATTCTGTTAGTCGTTTATATTTTTTACAAAGCTACCAATATATTTGAAAATCATCATTGCTTTTGAATTATGAATCAGTCTTCTTAGGTAGGTAAATCGTCAAATATATTTACTCAACGGTAAAGTTAAAAAGTTCTCTTCAATCTCTATATATTGTATACTTTGAAAGCCAGAAACGTTCATTTTTCTTTTAAATAAATATTCTTTAACAAATACCAATATTATTGGTCCATTTAATCATCGACAGAAATGTCTCTAACATACATAATCGAATCGCAACCATGAAACTAAGCTAGCCATCAAAAGAATATCTTTTCTTTTTATGTATCGTTTATGAGCATTTTTAACGAAATATACGGTGGCAAGATTCGATTAATAACATTCTTTCAATGTGATTTGTAGTAACTTCTTCACATTTTTCATTATCGATATATTTTTTCTTAATTGCATTTGATCATGGTAACAATATTGTGGCCAAGGTCAGCCAATTTTCAGCTCTTCATAGAGCTGATGTAAAATACTGGAAATGTATGAGATTTTTTTCAGCTATTTGTTAATATTGTGAAAGTTCACTGTTATATTTCAGGCCTTTCGCTAAAGAGAGTATATTAGTCTGCAATGTTTTCAAAATTAGCTCACTGCGGATGTATCATTAACAGATTTGTGGTATTTATTAATTGACATGATATATAATCATCTGAACATCATGAAAAATTAATCGTGTATTAATCTAAATATTTAACTGATTCTTCTCATTATTGTTAAATATTCCAATTTTTTCCCTATATATCCAGACATAGAGTGAATCCTTCCTAATTTTCATCGTTTCGGTTACTACATTTGGATAGAAAACGTAAAAATAGACAGGGTTATCAAAAAATGGTAGTAAAATACAGTAAAACTCATTAAATTTAATCATATTAATATGAAAATTTACATTTCGGTCAAATTATCTCAGTTTTAAACGTTTTATATAGCTTTGATAAATGAATATTTAAAGATTTATGTATGATAAATTTTTAAATTAACTATTACACTCTTTATCTCTAAAATCACTCATTTCGGCCATGAATTTTTGACTCCATATAGCATGGATTGGCAAGCTCGTGCCCACAGGCCTGGTCTAGCCCTCAGAGGTTCTTAATGCTGCACTCAGCCATATTAGTTTATTTCAGTAAATCTCATGCGAGAATTGAGAAAGAATGTCCCAAAGATTAACTACATTTCTCTTAGGTACACCCCCTGCATTTCAACTGTTTAAAACAAGTATGGGAAACTTTAAGACATTATTATTAAATCCTGCCCTCTTGTGATTATGTTTAATCGCACAGATTAATGGTTGAAAAATAGTTTTTTTTCGAGATATTGAACAGATGATCCATCCATTGCCATCTCTGGAACATAATATACAAATGCATTTTTAAAATTTACTCAGTTTCAATTAATTTAAAGACTAAACATGCTCTAATTTCTAAAATCTGATTCCATCAAATGCTTAAAATTTTAGTTTATAAAGTAGAATCTCGCTGTAAGGGTTCACCGTATAATTCTTTTGAGTGGCATATGCGCCGTAGAGTATAAAACAATGTTAAATAATTTGAAAAATGTCATGGGATTTTTCAATCCAAAGAAAAGTGGATGCAGAGATCAGACAATTTCAAGATAAATTGACAAAATATTATAATTTGGTTATATAAATGGAGTTTCCTATGTTTGATCTATGCTACGAATCTTTATCCGTGATAAAAGAATATAATATGAAGAGACATTTTACCTGTAAAGATTTGGATATGAAGAATTTTGATGGAAAACAGATAAAAGATCAAATAGACACACTGAAAAAGAATATCGAAAATCGTCAAGAAATTATTTATAAAGTAAAAATACAGAATTATCAAAGAGTAAAATCTAGTTTTCTCGTAAGTGAAAAAATTGCGAAGCATTCGAAATCATTTAAAAAACAAGAATTTATCAAAGAATTCTTACTGGATATTTCCAATGTAATATGCCCTAGTATACAAAAGATTACGAACGTATTTGTTTGTATAGACATACTGTTGTTCGACGGGTAAATATGAGGGCTAGCGATATCAAAAAAACTTTAACAGACAAATAATTATATTGAAATCATTTTCATTTGCTCTAAATAAAAGTATTTAACGAGCGATACAACACTACTTGCAGCATTTGTTCGATGAGTTGATGTGAATTTTAACATCATTGAAGAATTGTTCGCACTTCATTCTTTTAAACGAACAACTACAGTAGAGGATATATTTTAAGCAGTCAACTCAATCTTCGAGAAATATGCGCTTAAATGGAGTTAACTGTCTGGCATATGTACTGATTTGGCATTAATGGTTGGTGTAAAAATGGATTTTATAAGAATAGTAAGCTAAAATGCCATAGATATACAATTTATGTCAGAAAATTTGACAAACATTCACTGTAGTATCCATCAAAAAAGCTTCTGCGCTAAGGCACTAAAATTTAAGAATATGATGGGAGTAATAGTGGGTTGTATTAACTTCATCAAATCGCGTGAACTTAATCACCGTCAATTCAAGGAGTATTTGGAGGATATATTTTCTGAATATAAGGAGGTATCTTACTATACTGAAGTGTAGTGGTTAAGCAAATGAAAAATGCTAAAGCGCTTTTACGATTTGAGGCAACAAATCGCTGATTTTTTAAACATCAAAGGATACAAAACTAAAGAAATAAAAAATGCTGAATGGTTGTGAGATTAAGCAGTCATCGTTGAAATGACAGGTTACCTCAATGAAGTAAACATCCAATTGCAAAAACAAGGAATTGTGAGTTCATCAACTCAATCGACATTTTTAAAGCATTCACGAACAAACTAAGATTGCTAGAATGAGAGATAAAAATTTAAAATTACATCCATTTCTTAACCCTGGATACTCCCACAAACTTCGCATATGGTTCCTATGGTGATGAATTGAAATCACTGAGGACCAATTTGATATGCGATTTATAGATTTCAAAACAAAGACTTGGCATTCACTATATTTGCTCTTCCAATAATTAGGTAATAAATTTTGTTCCAGAAAAACTGAAAATGGATTAAATTGAACTTTAAGTCGATTCGGATATTAAATCAAAATTATATAACATCGATTTGATTGATTGTTATAAGTTTTGTCTGACCGTAGAAAAATATACAAATTTACGAATATTTTCTAGAAACATAATTATTCTCTGCAGCACGTATATATGTGATCAGTCTTTCTCTTAAATGAAATATATTAAATCAAAATATCGAACAAGATTTGACATATGATAACCTAGAACATTCGATATGAATGTCGATCAGTAATATCGATGTCCATAGAGAGAGTCTCGTTGTTCAAGCATTTTTTCAACCTAATAAATGAATCACTAACGTTTAGTTTGATATTTTTTTGAAATTTGTGTTGGTTTTTAATGAAAAACTTGATTAATAAATTAAACATTAATTAATGACTTATTATATCAACTCTATATTTAATCCGGCCCGCGATTTGGAGCCAAAATGTATTAATTGGCTGTCATCTGCTTAACTGTGCCCACCTCTGCCATATACAGAAAAACAGATAAAAGAACCTGTATATTTTTTTCTTTTTTTGATACTAAGTCTAATATGTATTTTTGATTTCATTACTTTTTTGCACATGACAATTTGAATTAAAATGAAAATAACGATATATTCTGATGCTGTTATTTTTATCAAAATTCAAGTAAAATTGTTGTTAGCGGAAAAACAGAAAAGGTTTAGTTTATTTGGATAGAGAGATTTTCGATATACATAAAATTTACTTATATCTACTTTAAAAAACTTCGCCAAATTCCCAAACTATTTCATGCGAGAGTTTTAGATATGTATTTTGATCCCATTCAATTTCTAAAGTCAATTTCAGGTTTTTTACATACAATGTTTCTGACAATCCATTATAGTAATTGATCGCTACAAATTTTAAAACTATGGCATGAACCATAATAAACAGGACATAAGTAAAAAACAAAAAATTGAGATTTAATCACGGCTTGTTATCAAAATATTAGACATTTACCCAAAGTCATATCAGACATAAGGTTTAGATCCACACAAACAGAA
The DNA here is from genome assembly GCA_000827895.1 of Thelohanellus kitauei. Classification (NCBI taxonomy): domain Eukaryota; kingdom Metazoa; phylum Cnidaria; class Myxozoa; order Bivalvulida; family Myxobolidae; genus Thelohanellus; species Thelohanellus kitauei. Next base: position 442,530 of record JWZT01005374.1, read on the forward strand.
AGTGACCACGAAAATAAAACGCTGTTGGGGTTTTAATACTATTATCTATTGCAATGATTAAGCTATACTTGAACTGTATTGTAAGAAAATCATAAATGAAATTATTTTCAGTAAATATGATATCATGTCAAGATACATGATGGAATAAAATGTGACATTCATTTCTTTTTACATTCTATTTTGCCAGCTGGACCTCCTTTTGTAAAATGTTTGACCCTTTAATTAGGTATTGGAAATAACATTCTGGTAAATTTTTCAACAAAACCCGTCTAGAAAATAAACGAAACGGAGCTGAAAACTGAGATGATAATTAATTAAATGTTTATTATCCCAAAACGTCAAAAAATGTTACGATTTGTGGGAATATCTTTAAAGTTGATCCAAAGTATATTTAAGTGTATTGGAAAGTTAAATAGGTTGATTTTATGAGTTATAACAGGGTTTCTCAATAAATGGAATTTTTGTCATTTTTTCATGGAATATGCGTACATTGAATTGGAAAAATTGTCATTAAAAATCGAAGTAAATAAAAATTTTAGATTAGTAGACTAATCAGATACCAAAAATGTCCTTGAACAAAAAGAGGAGAAGAGAGAAGATATATGCGTCACATGAATCGCTTCATCAAATATTAAACTCTATATATCACAAAAAATATTCTGCATATTTACAGTTATTCTTTGTTAAACCTTTTACCATTCAGATGGGATGGAAAGATTTTACGCAATTATGGAAATTGAAACTTCACCATAAGACAGTATTCATGCGAATACTTAGATAGCTTTAAGGAAATATGTTAAGTATCATCGTTGAAAACTGCTTTCATCCTACAAAATCTATCTGATTGTTTTAATAATTCAAACAAAAGAATAAGTAAATATATTATTGAGCCATAAGAAAGATAATTACTCTTGTTGTTTAAAGATAATTTATCACCGGACGACGTAACATAACATTCGTCATTACGGATAAATACAAATATGTCATTATGTACGTGTAACACTCGACAAGTAATATATTAATCCTTTTTATCGATAGAACAATATTCACTTTTCTATCATTAGAAATTATTAGAGTGACTGATGGACCACCAAATGAAAAATAAAAAGGCATTTATTAAAAGATAATTGCAGTTGGTTCAACAATCTCCAGAAATTCAATTATGTACGACAAGTTTTTAGAACATGATTTCCATACTGACTGTTGCATAGATTTCCCGTGACATTAAATGAGTGAGCTCAACGAAATGCAATTGAAAAAGGTCATTTTAATTAGAATAATGTAACCTATTTTCTAAAGTTGCATCTATAAAGAGATTCATTTCACCTTAAGGCCATAAATAATTTACTTTTTACACTATGGACCAAATTTAGGCAACATACAGTCAGCGGCCAGATCCAGCCATCGACGATATTTTGACCTGTCCTAAAGAGTTTTCGAACATATTTTGCAATTTGGCCAAGGATTATGCCCTTACAGAATTCTTCGTAATCATATCATCGCATGGGTCGAATTCAGTGTTATGAGACAACATTCTGACAGAAAGTAACTCTTAAGCATCTGTTGTTTTCTTTTGAATTTATAATAAAACATAAGAATCTTATCATGAATTTTGATATGAAACGATAAATTGATAAGGAGTGTGGCATATAAAACAATGATAGGATGTCCAAATACTTTGGTTCCGAAGTCGAAATGAAAACAGCATGTTTGTTGTGGGGCTGAAACTATATGGGTGTTGAACGAGTGAATCATATTTAATTATATGACAACACATGCGGACTAAGGCAATATTTGATCAGCAGAAAAACGACAGACAAGTGTAAAATATTTTGACAAAATGCTTGTAAAGCACAAGGATTTTTTGACAAAATAGAATGTAGTAGATCACGAATCCAGATATATCTTTGAAATTGCAAACAACATTACTTACACAAAAACATTACTTACACAACAACTTATTCTTTGATTATGAATTTTTTATTCAATACTCAAGGTAGTTGATTAAATCTGTCCCGACTACAGAAAAATGTTTTTAGAATGCAATTTATCGAACACAACTGTAGTTCGCCGAATAGAAATAAGTGAGTAATATATGAACCCACCGCTGAAACGACGTAGATCTTCATTTTAGCTCCTTTCGCGGATATTGAATTGAAGCACTGACATCGATGAACCTGCACAAAGCTGCTATTTCAAGGAGGAATTTCATCAAAATTAGAAATAGCCGAAGAATTGCTGTGAATGGAATCAACGAAAGACGCTTCTAACGAAAAAGATATTTTAGAATGTTGGGAAAATCCATTATATATAAGTTGAATTTCAATGACCGAAAATGGAGATTATTGTCACATATTGTTCTCTATCCTCAGTGAAAAGAAATTTGGTCTAATGATGAGACTGAATAACTGTGTTGGAGATGTCGATTTTAACAAGACACTGAAATTTTTAACACTATATAAAAGAGAAATTTTATGCAAATGTTTGCTTGACATGAAACACGCCACCGATCCATTATGAAAATTATTAATTTTATCAGTTAAAAAATGTAAAAATCATACAGCTTATCAGAATTCACAAACATTGCGGTTCGGATCATAGTGATGTTATGTATCATACAGATGTATGTTAGTTTGGCATGGGAAAATTTAGGACATGTTGGATACTTGACCAATGAAATTTGACTGTTTTGTGAGATGATATAAAAAACAGAATATTTGTAACTCAGAGAATAATCATGGTTCTCAGTTCAATAGTTATGTTTGATCTCTTTGAAACATATGGAATAGCTAAACAGCAAAATACACGGGAATGATATTTTTGATCACGAAATTTACTCAACAGTGATGGCAATAACTTTGAAGATAAAACTGTTTTATCGCCAACTCAGTCATAATATCACCACGCACTTTCCTAAATTAGAAAATATGGCACAGCGGATTACGTCAATAGGGAAATACGGCCATATGATATTTGCACTAGATGATGAATACTCTTCGTTTTGGTAAAATCTAAAATTATTCTGCTGAGTTTGGCATCTTGTTATCCCCCCTTCAAAACTGATATTTTTAAGATGCAATGTGCTCTACAAAAAAAACTGATTGATCTGCAGTGTGACTCTACACTCAAAGATAAATTCCAATCTATAAACATTGAAATTTTTACGTGTCAGTCATTCATTACGTTACCCAACTTGATTACGATGGCCAAGAAACTACATGTTCGGTTCGGCTGTACTTACGTCTCCGAAAAAATTTTTTGGTCTAATTAACACGAACAAGGCAAAGTTATGTTACAATCAAAATTACATAAATATTCAGTTTTGTCTGTGAATTTCTATTTAACACATGCAGCCAAAGTTCACAAAATTTGTTAATAACTTTGATCGACCACATAGGTATCATATATTAAATTACTTAATGAAGTAAAAAGTTTTAATTGTTTCGAAACTATTTGTGTTCTATTTATTTAAACATTACAATTAATAGAATTTATTAATTGCAGCATTGGTGAATAAATCCTAAGTTATGGTATTAATTTACTAATTTGGCCCACCGAGTACTTGTTTTTGTACTATCAGCCGCGCGTTGAGAAGATGTTGATCAGTCTTGCTATATGCCATTCATTAATTGAATCGAGAATCTGTTATCTAAGCGGAAATGTACAGATAGATGCTTTCAATCGAACTCTAAAAATTATTTAATTAATCAAATAAAAATGATACAAATTATATAAAATCCTACAATCTAAAATTTTATTTTGAACCCATTCAATATTTCACTCATTTTCAGATAAAAAAATCAAATGGTTATTTGATATGCTATTTAGATATTTATTTAAAATTTTTCGTGACTTATACTCTTCGGTTTTAAATGACAAAATTTCTAAATCAATGTGCGCACATTCCATTTTTTCGAAAAACGATGTGAATTTATCGATTAAAAATTGTTTATAATCTGATTGAGCTCAAAAATTAATTTATAATCTATGATATTTTCAATATTTTAAATGTTGACTAAATTCTTTAATAGTTGTGAAATTGATATATATTCTTGAATTTTTATGTTTGAGACTTTGCATCTGCATGATTAATTTTGATGAACCGGGCCCAAATTAAATAAAGGATATTTTTGAGTAATTTGATCTGCTTCTCTAACTTTTGAGCTATGGATTAAATTCAGTACACGATTTACAACTATTAAAAATTTGGTCAAAAAATATCGAGAAATATTCGATTATTAATATTTCAATTAAGTTATAATTATCAATGATCATTTCCCAACATTTTAGGTAGATAAACCCAATAGTTTTTTGATCAAAAAGGTGCCATAATGAGGTTCATACTTTCATTCTTGGTTGTTTTTCAGTTCTTCTTCAATGGTTCACCTCTAGAAAGTATGTATGAATATAATTTTTGTGCCAAGTAAATGCCACAAGGCACGACATGAAGGTGATTGTACATAAAATCCTAAATCCACCTACTTTTTTTATGATAGCAAAATAGGAATTTGCGATAGATCTGAAGCTTGTGGTCCACCTAAAGCTGACGTGAATATGTTTTGGAGTCGTGGTGATTGTATGTCTGAATGTGCAAGTCTAAACAAAGTAAAACGAAGAGGTATTTTGTGCCAGATTTCAGAATGCCTTTTTGATTGGGGTGATCCACCAGATACAGTTACTGGAGTACCTACAAAGAGGAAGAAGGCCTTTAATAAATATACAGGATGGTGTGAAAGCTTTATCAAACATAAAGGATTTCCTACTCCACCACTTTTCACTACATGGGAAGAATGTGATGACTTTTGCCTGCTTGATGAATACAAATAATATGAATTACCAGAAATATATATATATGCCTCTGTTAAATCTATTAATATGAGTATATATACGAAATCCTTAAATATTTTAAAGATTAATAATTATTTAACTGAATTTATCACTTGATCTCACGCAAGCTCAGTGTTTATTCATTAGATTTTCTGATGATTTGATAACTTATTTTGCTTATTTAAAACATAGGAACTTACACCATTATTAAAAAGTAGTATAAGACACCTTAGTCGAGCTATTAACATTTTTTGCATGTAATATTAAGATTTTTGAGCCATGAATCTACGCACGATCCTAGTTTAAAATAAACGAAATATATTAGTAACATGCTAAGAAATCACTCTTATAAAACCGTGTCATATTTTTCACGAAGGTCTGTAGTAAGAAGTTATGATAATTTAAAATATAGCTTATTAAACGTAATTTTAGGTTAAATATTTAATACATAATTTCGTTTATTTTTTATGGCGTATAATAAAAAATATATTCTGATTTATTTTTTCGACAATCATTCAGCATTTGTATCACCTCATCAGGTTATTTCTGTTAATCGTGTATATTTAAGCGGAAGTACTTGTAATTATCAAAAATAATTGTCAGCTTTTAAATCATGAATTGTTTTTCTTTCGTAGTTAAATCGTGAAATATATTTACTAGGCCATCAAGTAAAAAATTCCCTTCAATCTCTATTTATTGGTAACTTTGAGAGCAAGATACGTTATATTTTCTTTCATCAGATATTGCTAAAAATACCATTATACTTGTCAATACAATCCTTGAAAGAAATGTCTCTAACCTACAAAATCGAAGCGCGACCCT
>JWZT01005374.1:461058-474020 GCA_000827895.1 Thelohanellus kitauei
TAGAAATTTCATAGATTGGCTTGACTATGAATCTTTGACGCGTCATATTCTGAATTATCTGTTAATTTTCTTGTCTCTTGACAACCTTAATACATAAGATAAAATACAGAACGTTTTGAATTAACAATGAATTACTTGAACCTTCAATTTATTTGAGTATAACAAAGTATAATTTGTAATAATTAATGATTTATAGTATTTATCAATATTCAATAGAGAACACATATCGGTGAATATTCTCGCATAAAACACTCCTATTTGTATGTATGTTTTACCATAATATTAAGCTATGGCAGATCTATACAAACAAGATAGCTACAATAACCACAACACCGTTCCTTTATGGCAATAATATTCATTTTTGGTCTTAATAAGAAAGACTGTTACTCTCAATATTTTTAAATCTTATCATTTTAATAAGCTTTCTTTGCTTTTGAACATCTGTGATCAGCTGATAAAACTCTAATTCATCGGTTTATGGCTATCAATCCAATTTAAGAATTTAATGCGAAGGGTTTCTTTTTTTATTTATAAAATTGATAGATAATATAAGAGTTGATATAAATGGTTTGTAATACAGGTCCTGTAAACTAAATTTGATCTGCATACACTAATATTAAATTGAATTCAACTGTAAGAATATCTAGAGACTAATGTATTATCTATGAATATTAATAATATTCTTTCAGCAGCTCTTTGTTGTTCCTATAATCAGTATTTTTTTAATACTATTTAAATATAATATCAGCTGTAATGTTTATTCGTAGATTAATTTTTGAACATTTAATTCTAAAATCTCCCAATAAATTTTAAAACATTTTACAGGGTTTCCATTTACTTTCGAGCACGATCTCTTTACTATCGAGCATCCCTAGTCTTCATCAGTTCGCACCTTAACATTCATTAAGGGCACTCAAAAGCGACATACGTGATCTACAGCTGAATGTGTCTACCCATAATTTATTAATTTATAATTCTATTTCATGGGCAAATGGGTAAAAAACGTCCCTGCCCCGTAATGCAAAAACACAGAATGTACATACTATTAAATAATTTTCATTTCCATTGTTTACACTTACCAATATATTTCCTAATGATTTGATAGCATTACTAAAAAGCGTTCATTATACAGTTTCAATTCAGCTGTGATATTTCTAGGAAAACGTATTCTGCTGTGCATGTAAGGAAAAAATCCGTTCGAACATCTATTTTGTCGGTCAAGAAACGTGCTTGTTCAAAACAGGTCGGATAATTTTTTTAAATAAATTCTGCGTTTTTGCATCATGAGGCGTACATATTATTTACTCATTCTCCCATTTAATAAAATTATAAATTAATAAATAATGGGAAGACTCATATTTAGCTGTAAATCACGCATGTCATTATAGGGTGGATATTGATGAATGTCCAGCTGCGAAATGATGAAGGCTAGGGATGCTCGAAAGTAAATTGATCAGGGTCCAAAGTCAATGGAAACCATGTATAACTGAGTTGATGATTGAATGAATAATCTGCTAGATTTGTGCATCGGTTTGTTAGATAAAGAGCCTATCTAATTTTAAATTTATTTTTGAGAATTGTCAAATTTATCGAAAGTATAAAATTCACTGAATAATTATGGTCGCGTTAATTACAAAATGTAAGTATTAATCGAAAGATAATATCGCAAATTTATGTGAATTCTTTGAACAGCTGGTAAAAGGATTGCTTCCAAATAAATTACGCGCTACTTGCATACAATATACAAAATTAAAAAATTACACAATATTTTCATTGAAACATCACAATCTTATTTGGTGTTTATCAGTAACACTATACAAGACCCAAAAATTATGTCGTATCCTTCACTTTTGATTTTCTCTTGTTTCTACTGGACTTAGTGTCACGCAAAAAGGTAGCGCATATGCTAGATTTTTATTTTACAATTCTTAAAATGTATTTCTAGTTTTACTGGTCAGTTATGCTTTCGTTTATTTACGAAGAATACAAGGAAACTCTTTAAACCAATGGCCTAACAAGGGAACTTAGTTAGCGTATAGGAATTTGATTATCGTCATCTCGAAAAGGGAACCAATGAATGTTTTTTACTAGGATAAGGTCTACCTCGAGCGCCATGGCAGTGTTAATGACTTCATTTTCTCATTCACCAGATACTCTTTCTGCACCGGAGAGAAGATTTCCAACCGATGATAGAAGGAGCATCATGACCTTAAATGTTATGTAGTGTATCTGTATGTCATTCTATGGCATAAGTTATGAAAATGAGCTCGGCGAACACTTGGGGATCCATGATGAGCTTCTTAGGCGTCCTCATCAATGGAGTGTCTTAATTCTATCTCTTTGGGAATACATCCAGCGAGAGGGATTATTAGCACGTAAGAGATGGTCATTGGCTTCACGAAATTTCAGAAAATTAACCAAAATATATAATGTTTAGAGAATTTAGTATTAATTGGATGATAATATATACGAATACTATTTTAAATTCTAATCTATACAGAGATAAGACAGATGATTTTTCGAAATAAATTCGAATTAATCAGCATTATTATCGGATATATTAAACTTTCTCAATTCATTTGATCAAAAAACAGGGGAAAATATGTCAAAAATTAGACCATGCTCATCATTCGTATTTAAAATTGAATTATAATTATATATATACACTTTCTTAACGTTGATTAAAATTGACCGAATACATTTTGATCAATTAAAACAAATCAAAATGAGGCAACTCATTTAATTCTTTGTCATTGTATATTTAATGTGGCCAAGTTCTTCATTTAAAATTATTTTATTAAATTACTTATGTTCAAAGTAACGGCTAAAAGAGAAGAAATGAAAGTTATTGTGATTTCAAACAAATTTCCAAATTCAATTTTAAGGATATCCAAAGTGAATATTGTGAAGCATATGACCCAGTTGGAGCGGACGTGAATATATAATTTAAAGACTAGAAAAGTTGCAGGGCTGAATGTAAACGTCCATTTAGAGTCACAAGAAGTGATATTTCGGTATTTTTAAGTCTGTATTGAGAATGCATAGAAGATTGGGGTTCAATTTATCGGATAATATATTGAAGAATAGTCACAAACAAGATAGGATCTAACAAATTTCCAATCATACAGGACATATATATCAATCATTAGTGATACTCCAGACAACCACCTTTCAATATTCACGATGAATGCGATAAATATTGCGTAATATATCCAGACTGATAACTTCGATTATCGTCGACAAACTAAATCAGCTTTTCTTTTTTACATGAAAGTTAAAAATCATTCATTTCAATATTTATTTTGGGTCAAAGATTCAATAACTAGAAATATGGTGTGCTCCTAATACACCTAACACATAATTCATGTTCGATATAAATTTTACAGATTTTTAATTTCGACTGATGTTATGTGGAAGAGTAACAAGTATTTATTTCTAAAAAATATGAATTCATAGAAACTTTTTTTCTTAAGATTTAGATTTCTCGATAGATCTTTTATGTTTTTTTATGAACAATAAAGCAATATTTTGGACCTAATTAAAGTTTAATGTGATTATATTTGTAAATTCATAATTTTCACATAATTCAAATTGCAGAATTTGTATTCGGTTTATAGCAGTTTTTAAAAGATTCTGTATCATAAAATAGATTCAATTTACTTTTATCATATGAAGTGTGAGAATTACTTTGAGGTCATAAAATCAAACAAAATTAGATAGGAATTCATATAGTTCTCTCATTGGATAATTTTAGAGGGTACTGATTTAACAGTTTTAATTTTTATTCAAGGATGAATACAAGAGTTCCGAAATTCCATTAATGAGCCATCAAAGTAAATTTCTGATATTATTTTTGTTCTAGTTTGAAAGTGGGGAATCGTTTCTTAAAACTACGTCCAATAATTACATTCTCATCAAACAATTGCTCTTCTTTTTCAAAAATCCCGAGAGTGTTTTAGGTACATGTATTTAATTTTATTCTGGTTTGAATATATTTATATTATCTTTGTTTGAAAGGCATGCAAAAAAGATTCGGCAACAGATATTTTAAATGATACTCATACGAGTGTTTATTACGTTATTTTAATGATGATTGATTATTCGCTTTTCTCGATAAATTTTGACTTTTAAGGATTTCTGAAACCAGACATTTTGAAATTAACACTCTAATCTCAGTCCATCGATTGGGAAACATATACAGAAATCTAATATGTTTACAGTAATGTATTAATAGGGACCCTAAACTAAAAAAATTGCTACTATAGTCAAATGATAAGAACAAGTTGTTCTAATAGAATCTTAATCATGCCAAAATTGAGCTTCAAACTTCACAACAAACATGAAAAATGTACATTGCGAACTAGATGTACTTTTTAGTACACGTGCTGCGAAATTAAAGTATTGATATTTAAAAAATTGAATCATGCGCAAAATAAAAAAAAATGATATTGTTTGGGTAGATAAATCGGAAACCAAACAACTTTTTGTGTGGCGACATTTAAGTAATTCAAAATGATTAAATTAAAGATTTTTGTTCCAGATTGTTGCAATTGTCATAAATAATAGTAATGTATGACCACTGTAAAATCTTTGAGCGATTTCACAGTTATTTTATATTAAAAAGGATTTTAACAACCAAACATTTCATAAAAAAGGAATAAAAAATTTTTCCTAGACAATTAATTTCTTTTATATTCAAATCAATCATAAAAATTTTATCTAAAATATATGTAGTTGTTTGCAAATTCATGCAAATGTAATCAGTAAAAAAATTCTCGATTTTGGATATATTTGAAGTATACATTATTTTTGGTATTATGTATGTTAAAAGATGAATCAAAACTTAAAAGTGATGGCAAATAAAAGATTTATAATAAGTTTTATTATATCAAAAACGGACGATAAATGAAAAAAGCGATCATCAAAAATTGGAAAATATAGACAAACCGTTTTAACATTGTACAATCGCATTTTGTATTTTTTTATCACTTCTATTCTAAATTTGTAAATATTAAATAAACTTTATAAACTGTAGAAACACCGCTGTTGTTAAAAATAATCAGCATTTTTGTAGTCACGGTAATAGAAAGCATTAGAAAATATGTTATGAAATTAATTACATTTTTTAGATATATACTATCTTCAAGATTTTAAAAACTTAAACAGAACATTTATATTATAGTTTCAAAAACACTTATTGAAGATTTTACGATATTAATGGAAGTTCTGTCAATTAATTGTAAAATTCGCAATTTAAATGAACATAAATACAAATTTAATATTAGAACAATATTCAGAATCACTAGTTTATGACAACACAAACAGTAAAATACTGATAAAAAATCTCTTCAAAGAATGCCGTCAGCATATGGTAACGCGATATATCTCAATAACTCTCTTCATGAACTTTCTCAAATGTTCAATGTGGAAATTCATCTAATTCATAACGTATGGAAGAATTATAAGCAATTGTGAAATAACGAAAAATTACAAAAGTACAGCAATCGAGTATTATCGGAAATTAAAAACAAGGAAACTATTTTATGTGACATCGTCGAAGAAAACTGTTCTCTAACTCCAAAAAATCTATCAGGCCGTTTTTTTAATATTTCAAACACAAAAATAAGTCCATATATTGTAGCGCGATAATTAAATGATGACATTATTCTTTTATAAAGATTATTTATTTCAGAACGAAGTAATTTATCAAGAATTATTCAATTTAAACACCAATATGTCATTGAATAGTTGAATATTCAGCAAGTACTAGATTAATTATTTTATCAATAAAACTGTATTTTACGTCTTGATAACCCGATAATTACTTAAGAGCCATCGGTCGAAATTTATATGATATAAAAACATTAAATACAAGAATATTATAGTTTGTTCGGCAATACATACATTTAATTATGTAAAATCATGTTTCCGATAGAGCTTTGATAATGACCATGGAATCAATTTGCTGTCCAATTTAATCCGTTTTCTATACGAACTGCAACTGCGATTGAAAAATGTCATTTTCATAAGGGATAATGTCGTCTTTCAATCATGCGCATCGTTAATTCGTTTCATTCTAGCTAAAGGCGATGATTTTTTTTCTTATTACCTTGTATTGACTTCCTATATTCTATGGAAGCATGTTCTATCAGCAGTTAAGCATAGTTACATATTTTCGATCGACCTCATAAAAGGATTTAATCAATCAAATTTAAAAAGAACCTATTTTATCAAATCCCAGAAACTAAAAAATTCTTTTGAACACGGAAAAAATACTTTAAAATTATCTGATGAAAAAATGATCGTTTGATGAGCTCTTAGGATATTTGTAAGAAATTTTTCATGATATATAAATTTCGAATATATGTTGACAATTTATACATATCAATTGACAAATATTCACATTCAATATGCGCATGCTCCGTATTTAAAGACAATTCTATTTTAATGGAGGAGCCTGATAATAATTTATCGATAAAATATTTTTTGACAATCTTATTGAGTAAATTCATCCAATTTTCATGATATTGATGGATTTCTGACAATTCTTATTTTGGAAATTTTGAATTTTGAACATAAATTTTTGATTAAAATGACCCACATTTATAAAAGTTATATGTGAAAATTTCATCCGAATTTTTAAACTTTGGCCAAATCAATTAATAATTATTGTGACCATGTCGAAAATTTGGTTCAAATATATTGAGAAATATTCCATCGTTCATATTTCCTGACGATATAAATAAAGATGAATATTTCCCATCATTTTATATCTATATAACAAAAAAAATCTCGATGAAATATCAGCCGCATTGATGATCATACTTTCAATCTTGCTCATCTGTCAATACTGCTTGAATGTTTCCACATTCGAAAGTATGTATGAATTTGATTTTTGTTTCAAGTAAATGTTTCAAGGCAAGGCACGAAAATGATTGTATATATAACGACAACTCCACATACGCTTTTTTTGATATCCAGACAGGTTTTTGCAAAGAATATGGAACATGTGGTATTCCAAGGTATGAGGTGAATATGTTTTGGAACCTGGGTGATTGCAAAGCAGAATGTGAGAGTCCGTTTAGAGTCAAGAGAAAGGGTATTTTAATGTCAGAATTTAGAATGCCTCATTGATTGGGATTTATCACGAGACTTAGCATATGGAGAAATTATAATGACAAAGAAGGCATTTAATAAATATACTGGCGAATGTGAGTTATATATCGAAGAACAAGAATACCCCACACCACCACTTTTCGATAGCTATGATGAATGCGAGGAATATTGCCTGATTGATCCTTATGCTTAAATATGAATTACCAGAAATAAATATGCCGGCATGTGAGATATATATGTATATATCATTATACTTACGCATTTCTCAAATTATTTGATATTTAAAAATAAAAAAATTTATAATTCGTTTTTGATATCACGCACGCGTCTTAAATATTCATTTGATTCTCTTTTGCTTTTACACATTATTTTTCATAATTAAAAACGTTTTAACTTCAGATATTTACAATATTGAAGAAATAGATACAATAGTCTCTCGAATAACATTTTATAGTGGAATATTTTGGTTGGCGAGGCATGATAACTGCGAATGATCAGATTTGAAAATAAACGAATATATTGATAAAAATATGTTAAAATAACACTTTTTATTCCACATAGTTGAATTTTCTTGAAGTTTAAACTAGGAAATCATGATAATCAAAAATAGACTATTAAAATTTATTTTGTGTAAAATCCTCAAAATTATTTGTTTTATATTTAATGACGTAAAAATCATTATTTATATTTTTTTGATTCTATATCAATTAAAAAAGCGGTCGGCGTTTCTATGTACTTTTTTTTATGTTTATTCAGGAAATCTTGTATATTAAGCCGAAATACTTGTCAATATCCAAAATTATGGAACGTTTTTGTATCGTTAATGTTTCATCATAGGTCGATAAATCGTTTAAACTACTTTGAGCATCTCTAAAATGAAATATTGTGCTTCAGTTTTGTATGTCTTTTTAACCCCGTGAGTACGATAATTTTTATTTTAACAGTTATTAATGTGAAACAAATTGTTTTATAGCTTTATATTCGGAGATAATATCATCTAATTTTCAAATTCCTCCGGTTTACATTATGGAATCAAAATCAAATAGGTACCCTGCCAACTGCAAAATATCTGTTGTTAATTTTTATAGTTGTTTTTATTATTTTTTCAATATAAATACAGTTGCAGCATTTTATGAGAATCATTCAATCAATTGGATTAGCATTCCCTTTTTGAAATTTACTATTATCTACATATCTTTTATAATGGCATTTAATGAGGATAACTGGTTTGCACTCGCAGTTACATGATTATCATAGATGCGTTTAGATGGATAAAATTACACACAAATATTTTACAGTATTTGAGGTAATTTTTCACTAGTTGTGATTGGCAGCAAACATTAAGTACCGTCGCAACAAAGCAGAAAATTGGCTGCAGAGTGGTGAATATTGGCCGACACAGATATATTTTTTACTGATTGTCGATGTTTAATATATGAATCGTTATCATAATTATACAACCTGAAAACTCAATCGTTATTACTCAGATATATTTGATTGATTCTTCTCATTTCCATAACAATTATGTATTGTCTTTAATACTCAGACATTAAAATTTTGTGTTTTTCGATCTACTTAATATTCATGCAATCAACTCGATAAATGATTCCTCATAGTCCAACATTCTTTTTGTATTGCGGTATTTTAATCCTATTAAAATCAATTCTAATATTTGAGTCAATTTCTTATATTTAAAATACACGACAATATCATTGTATTACTCTAAAATGAAACTGGAGAGATCAAACTGAGAAATGTGGGCTTATCGAATGGACACAGGATTAAAGTATAAAAACACCTTTGGAATAGTAGATGTTATTAAATGTTAAAATATATGACATTCACCCTATATCAAAAGAGCGATCGCGTTTCTAATGAAAATTGAAGGCATAGTCGCGAAGAATGCAGATAGCTGTATGCGTTTGTTATACCAGTTTTGTTCGCAAGGAATCAGCGAAACCTTAATGGTATGTGATAAATGAACAAAGAGGCAATTATTTTAAATATTAAAATGAAAATTATTGGGTCAAAATCGAATATAGAGTAAAATATTTTAATCACTATCTATTACATCATATTTTTACAAAAAAACCCACATTTTTACATGAATTCACAAATTTTGGGAATCGTTTGAAAATACACTGGATAAAGTATATTACAACAAGTGGTCTTGAGAAAATGATTACGAATATAAATTCAAATCATGATTCAAAAATGGTTAATTAACATGCCAAAAGAAGAAATTTTCGAGTTAACGTAACATTTCATAAGTTGATTGCAATTGTTGTTAAATTGATCTAACAACCTAATAATGTATTTATTTTCTCGTTGCACATGAGGATGATCAAAATTAAAAAAAGATCACAGCTAATAAAACCAAAAATAGCTGTAGTGTAAAAATATACAGTTCAAGAATTTTCACTGTTACATTCTTTATTAATATCGACTGATTCGATATACTTAATAATCCGAGCCACCAGCTAATTAAAAATGTACCATCTTATAAAAATGTTCTCCATATTGAAACTTAAGTGGATGGAAGTAAAAATAAACCTTCAATTTATCGTATCCTAAATTTTCAGGTAATTTGCGTATTCTCAGGACCAGATTTAGTGCAAAACATAATAGAAAATGTTTTGAAATAACACACATTCAGATTTGGATTTCAAATAAATGTTGGATAATAAATAAAAATTGTAAAATATTGATGGTACATAGTCATTATCAATATTCAATCGACAAAGCATATCATTTCATATTATACTCGAAAACATTCCTTATTATCTTTAGTTTATTGCTATAATGTTCACTCGAGGTGGATCCTTGCAAGCGACACGGCTACTACACACAACATAGTTCTAGTTTTTGTCATGAATATCAACATTTGGTCTTTATAAACACGACTTTTGCTCCTATGAAAAGGGTTATACATCAATATTTTTATATCTAGTCATGTTTATAATTTTTGATTTCATTTATTAACTTTCGTAGCCATCTGCCAATATATACATTATCGGTATATGTCAATCAATTCTATCATGATGTTTTGTTTGAATGGTTATTTTTATAATTTTTAAATTTAAATAAAGATAAAAATTGAAATAAAGCATTTTTTCAAAGATATCGAGTAATAAATTTTTGATTTGTGGAAACTCATATGTCGACGAGTAATAGAATTATTAATGAGACTGAGAAATCAATTAAAAATCTTTCAATATAAACAACATCTTCAAAATGGCAGTTTGAAGCACCTAAAATTAGTATTATATTTTCTTATTACTCTCTAAATAAAATATATCATATAAAATTTATTCATCAATTGAATTAGGGACTGTTGAATTCTCCGATCACCTCATAAATTTGAAATTAACTAGTTAATGAGTTGATTTTTTCCATGATCAATCAGCTCAATTGTTGGATTGGCGTTTTATGAATCAGGTCATATAACTTTCATTTAATTTTACCTGTATCAAATTTCTAGATAAGTAAAATTATCTGGATAATTATGATTGTTTTTGTACAGAAAAAATTTGCGATAAACAAATGTTAGTGTATTAAATTGATGAGAATTGATAGATATGTAGATCACGTGCTCTTTAATATATCAAGAATCCGTGGCCTGCATGGAAGAAGAAAAGTATATACAAAATTTAATTCGAACAATTAAAACTAATTAAGCTTATTTATATACTATACAACTACACCTGATGAGAAAATTATGTTGTCATCCTCAGTTTAAATTTTCTGGAGTTATTCGAACTTCTCATGTAACTCAAAATGTGGAAGCATCAGCTTGATTTTTATATTGAAACGCGTAACAATTATACATCGAGATTTATTAAGCAAGTTTTGCTGCAGTTGTTTTACGAATAATGAGACAACTCTCAAATAAACCCTAACTAGCCAGGAAACCTACTAATCATTTTGCAGGTTTATTATCAGTCATCTCGAAACGAAAACCACTGAATATTTCGGATAAAGGGTATCGTCACAGTCAAAAGCCATGGCAAAGTGAATGACTTCATTTCTCCAGATACTCATTGACCTTCTGGCAGAGAGTTTCGAATAACGATGTATTTGCATCTTTTTCTTAGCTGTTGTTGACGGTATATGTATGCCACGTTCGGGCATAAGTTTTCTACATGAGGGATGCAGAACTCTACGTATCAGTGGAGAGTTTTTAGTTGATCCACAGAATATAAAAGCTTAGACATCTCTCTGCTGAGGAGTACCCCCAGAGATATTTAGGATGCTAACTGACTGGAGGTACTAGGATAGTTATAAAAGGAACAAATCTAACTAATGCAAATCAGAGGTACCTTAATCAATCATGAAAATAATCAGATAATACAAAATCTACAATGTTATAATTATTTGATATGCCGTCAGTTTGGAAAATTCTCAAATACCTTTTGTAACGTAAGGTGAGTCCAGCTGGAGTCGAACTGGCGACTCATCGATGCTCACCCAGCCATCATCCAAATCGACCACTCAGCACTGTTACGTTACCTAAGGATATCTATATATCCTTACACATTTAATTGTATAAATTGAAAATATCAAAAATATTTACCTTACTTCTAATTGTTGTAATATAAATAAAAGTTTTTGGATTCTACAAAGTCAAATACGTAATAAGATCACTTAACGCATTTAAAATAATAGAAAAAAATTTCCACTAATTGGATTATGAAATGTACAAATATGATTTTATTAATACAGCAGTATTAGACCTCTGCCCTATTAGATTTTCGAAATTAATGATAAAAAATCATATATAGGTGATCAGATTTGATATATTTATGATACAAAAAAAATTGAAGATCATATGTCAAAATTTTTACAAACATCAAAATGTTTATTTTACATTATTGTTTAGTATGGATCTAAGTATTCCCCACATTCAAGAATATTAACGAACTTATTTGTGGGCTATTACACAAAATAAAAATAAGGTACTTCCTTTCAATCTTTGTCAGTATTATTCCTCCTATGATACACGTTAGAAAGTATTATATTAAATGACTTTTATTCCAGGTAAATGCTACAAGTGAAGAAACAAATTATTGTGATTCAAATTCATAATCGACATTATATTTATAAGATAGTGAACTAAAATTTTGTAAAGCATATGAAATGTGTTGTTCTGTTCATGGAGACAAAAATATATATTTCAAAAACACAGTTATTGTAGGGACGAATGCGCATGTCAACATAGAGTTAATGTCTATGCTGTGAATGTATAGTAGATTATGGTACTCCCTTTTGTATACATCATGGAAAAATATTAAAACAACTAGTTTAAATTTACATATGTTTTAGGCGTGCGTGATAAATATCAAACGAAAGGAATTCCCACACATCTTAAGCTTTCAAAACCTAGGATGAATGCGATCAATTTTGCATCATTAATCTGGATGAATAAATTCGATCAGAGTCGAAAAGATACAGATATTTTTCAGTATTTCAGTCATGTTTCGAAAATCTTATTTTTGAAATCGATGTTATTTAAACCAATTAAAAATATGTTGTTTGAATAATGAACTCGACATCACAAATCCTGCGCATGATATATTTTTAAGATAGTTTTTATATCCATAAAAAAAATTTTAACATTATTTTTTTTGATTAATTTTAATGCGTGATGAGATAGCATAGCTTTAGATGTTTGAAATATACAAATTCTAAGTGATAGTATGGGAAATATGGTAGAAAAATATTTTATTATTTAGACAGACAAAACTGAAACCTTAAATCTCTACTGATTATTCCAGAATGTTCATTGGATTCATCCTGAACCCCCCCCCTCTCCCTTTTTTTAATGAACTACATTTGTAATTTGTTTA
>JWZT01005374.1:479001-497406 GCA_000827895.1 Thelohanellus kitauei
AAAAATATTTAACGTTTTACAGTATCAGATGACACTGGAAAGTCTTCTGGAGGCGTTTGAATATAGATTAGATGAATTTGAAAAAGAGAAGAATAATGTCGCACTCTTCACAAATAATTTTTTGTTTCCTTAATCAAAGATCTAAAAGTTACATGAAAACCTTAAACTAGAGATATTTGAATTGACATGTAATTCTATATTCCAAAGTAGAATTCTTGAACAGAGTGTTAAACCGTCACTTGACCGTATCATTTCCTTCTGGCAACAACTGCCCTAAGAACAGTTTCGAAATATGCGTTCGTTCGCCCAAAAATACCTCTGTAGGTTTGGTTCTACCTACAGATAAGAGCAGTCGTTTGCAGCGATTACAATAATAAAAAACAAGCAACGTTCAAGACTAACTGATAGTAACCTCTCTGCCCTAATGATATTGGGAACTACATCATTGTGCCCAGATTTCGAGAAACTAGCATTGAAGCAAAATTGAATTTTTGTTAATAATTGTTATATTTTTAACGAATACGATTTTTGAAACCTATTGATCATTTAATAATATTTTATACACTAAATTGATTGAGATTATAAAAAGAAGTGATTATATTTTAGAATGGATTAAAGGGATTAGAATCAGGTTAAGGTACTTCCAATTTAATATAGCAGTTGCCCGCCAAACTTTTCATAAAGGATTAAATTGCCCGCGGCCTGTAAAGCTTTGGAATCGCTGATTTAGCGTATATAGAGCTTTACAGCGAAATAAAAATTTATTATTTAATTGACTCACCTTTTTAGGGTTTGAAATGTCCAAAAATAGATATCACATTTAGATTTTGAAATTCTAATATTTAATGAGAAATCCCCAATATGAGACAAAGTTCACACATAGTTTCTCAAGGGTCTGTTGTGTATAGGTTGACGAGATGTTATCTAATTTAATATAATACGTTTGGGGTATATATATTTCTCCATATCAAGACATAATCCTGTGAGGTTGGATAAGACATCATTGTTTCAATAGAAATATATCAGATATATAGTCGGGTGGTAATATTGAATATTTTCTTGTCACATTATTATTTGCCTAAAATGAGGTGTAATTGTTATTTTCAAATTTATTGTTTAGTAATTGTTTTTAAAAATGATTTATAAATCAGGCAACTGTGTAAGAGACAACATAAAAGTTGTGTAATTCGCCAATATTGGTCTTCGTTTGAACGTAGTAGCCGATATAAATATTATCTCTTACCTGTTGGAACACCACAGTAATTATATGTATGAATTTGTAAATTTCGTACGATATCGCTTTTTAGGTTTAATAACGACCATATTGAGATCCAGAAGAGGCGTGTATATTCTGATAATTGACAACGAATATAGACTACAAGGGTAGTGTGTCCTATTTTAGCACCTAGATTAATAAAAATTGTTTGAATGAAATATAGTTAAAAAAATTAGTTATTTATTGAATGAAAAAACTGATGACGTCACTATGATGTAGAAATATCAAAATTTCGTTTGAATTTTTGAAATGACATCGATCTAAATATAAATAAAAATATTATAAATACACTCACGTTTTTACATTTGGGTTTCATATTATCATTACGCTTTACATGTTAATTATTCGTATGGTCTTTATTGAACGTAAAAACCTGTTGGCGTTTAATCATCATTTTCCCTAAAATTATGAAGAACGTGTACAAGACCTGCGTGATGTATATAGAAACATTATTTTTTTTATTTTCGTAAGGATATTGTTTGAAGACATATAATGTGCTTACGAGTATAAAATAATTCGATTTAATGATGATTACTCTCTAAAATATGTTCGATATAACGCTATTCCTAAAGGGTCGAAAAAAATTTAATACCGACTTAAGCGTTTGTGACAAATTACAACTGTAGGCGCTAACACGAATATATTTGAATGTTTGCCATTTATTTTTTCTTAGTTATGAAAGTCCATATTCCAGCATTACCCTTTTCAAATCATTCAAAAGTGCATTCGGATGTAGATACGACCGCATCCTTTGTCACTGTCACATCTATGGCAATATTATTCACTTATTGCCTATACAGGGTTTCCGCTCAATTTCGTCTTTTTTCGCTTCAATTTCGTTGTATGCATAAGGATTAAGGAATTTTCCATTCAATTTCGTATCTTTCTAAATGGACAACCTAATTAAGGCCTAAGATTTATATATTTAACCATGTAATGAATTTGAAATAATTTATTTGTAGAAAGCATCAATTCATTTGCAGAAGCAGAACCTCGCAATAAATACAATCAGATTGACGATGGAAGAAGATCAAGAATTATAGCCGCTCTTCAAGCTGGAAGAAAAATCCGTATAATATGTCAATATGAAAATTCACCTAGACCATCCATATCTAGCAATTTTAAAAAAATTCCACACAGATGGAAGTGTAGAGAAAAAAAAGAGAGGCGGAAAAAAACGCATACAAAATGACCTCAGAAATCCAGCAATATATCCGAAATCTGCTTGAAAAGGATTGCACAATTTCTTTGAAAAGATTATCGATTAAAATATAGGATGAATTTTAAATTCAGTTCGGTCAAACCACAATTTTCAGATTTTTGGATGACATGTATTTTTCCCTGAAATCTGATCGAGCTATTCCAGAAAAGAGAAATGATGAGCATTAATTCTCGTAAGAATAGTCTACCCCGAGAGTTTTACGTTGATAGAAGAACAAATTCCGTCCAGAAACATTCTTTTTCGAGATGAATTTGGATTCAATGTCAGTATTCGAATCAAAAAAGGGCGGAGTCTTGTGGGAACGACCCCAGTTTCAAACCTAAAAAATTTTAGGTCGAAGAATATCAGCGTATGCTGCTCGATCACAAAAAGTGTTATTTTTATATTTCGAAATTAGTCATCATCACTACAACAAAAACACTTTCAAGGACTATATCGGTAATTTGATGTATTACGATGAAAATAATTCTCTAGGTCCATGTGATTTCATAATTTATAACGTCGCGTTTCATAAATGTGATCTGATAAACAAGAAGTCCATATGAGAGGTCACCAAATTGAGTATCTACCGCCATACTCCCCATTTTTAAATCCCATCGAAAATATGTTCAGCAAATGGAAAAACTTCGTTAAAAGATCCAATTGCATGAATGAAAAGCCACTTTTGATGTCTTTGAATAACAGAGTGAGAGAGAATACTGAAGCTGATGGTGATGGTTTGTATAGAAATATGAAAACATTTATTCAATTATCCATGAATAATGAAGTAATCCTCTAAAATATTTCATGACTCATAGTTTTTAACATCAAATATGTTTTATCCATTTTATTAATGCTTTCACGCAGTGACGAAATCGAAAGGAATAAAAACGAAATTGAATGGAAAATGCGTGAATCCTATGCAAACCACGATATTAAAGGGAAAAAAGACGAAATTGAACGGTAAATCATGTATTGTCCATATTTTGTGTATAAAAATATTAAAATTGTCAATATAATTCTAAATTATTATAACTTCTTCAATGATAAAAATAAATGAAAAGTACACAGGTTGTATTAATCTACCAGATACAAATTTTTACAGATTATTCATGCAATTGTCCACTGAAAAACCAAATGGTTTCAAATTTGTAAGGGAATTTGAGAATTATACAGGTACAAATTTAGATGAAGACAAAACATCATCGTAATATTTGTTTTTTAAGAGTAAGAACAACAAATAATTTTACTTATAGAACATTCAAAGAGCTGTTTTAACGATATTATAGATATTGAAAGATTACGTTTTGTTTCTCGATCTACTTTATAATCCTGGCAGTCAAATGAATAAAAGTTGCCATGAATCCAAAATACCTTACAGAATCTGTATTAATAAACACTATATTTCGTATTTCATCTTTTTTTTATGTAAATTTGTAGATTATTAAATAAACAATTTATTCCAAATTCTTAAATTGAGTTGATTGAAAAACACGTTTAATTTTGCAATTGACTGATAGACAGAAATTTAAAAATCAATGCGAGACTTGTAAACATAACTAGAACAAAAATGATATAACGCATTGTCATTAAAACAACAGCCTTTCTAATGAAAACCAACACTGGCTAGTGGTGACAAAAATATGTATTCGGTTTGAAAAAACTGTTCTCGCTTGTCAGGATTCAACATAATATGTATTTTTCCAATTTTATTTTATTGTCTTATTCTTCATTGAAATTACAATTTGATTAAGTATTAATAAAAAACATTAAGTTGTGTTATTCAATACGGCTGGTCTAAGCAACAAGAAAATGAAAAAATAATACCGAATTTGACAAATTTTAAGAGTTGTGTGACCACATTAAAGACACATTCAATATTTACAACCATTACAATAAATGGATTATGATTGTTATTAAGAAGGTTGCTAAGATTATATATCCTTCCAACAATACTAGATTTGAGTCCTTAACAATTAAAAAATTCACGACCTGCTAATATTGATATTAACAACAATTCTTTGCATTTTTGCTATTATCAGATGTTTCGATATTTACTCGACGCGATGTGAAATTATAAAATATAAAAAATATCCTATTGTTTAAACTACATACACAATTTTCTGTCAAAAATGGCTGACTTTACGATGGCGACACTGGACGGTTCTGACGAAATATTTATAAGTAAATTGATATTTTTTAGATTCAAGGTTTTCAGGGCTGTGAGAATATTCATTCAGATCAAAGGGTGCAAAATGTAGTGTATACTGATATTTTATGTGTCCCTAACAGCGAATAATGTTTCTTAAATTTTCTTTGTTAATAAATTCAATGTCTGAACTTTTGAATGTCATCATCGGAAATCGGCGATTTTGGACGGAAAACGGTGTAATATCTATTGAAATCAACTTAACAGAGGTTACTAAAACTCAATGCTTGCTTGAATTATCTTTATGGAGCACATCTCATTATATATATTATGAATTTTTAGCTGATACACTTTTTCTAAAGAGGAGATGTGGTTAAAAACATAAAAAAAAATTTTCATAATACGGAGGTATCTTGCGAATGTGAGCGAAAAGAATGATAACATTGTTAAAAAGTAATTACTAGATAATTAATTATACTTTTTGGTCCGAGTCAAATTTTCACCTAATGTTATGTGATTTTTATTGTCAAATTTGCCTCATTGTTATGTATTCTACCAAATACTGTTCAAAAATGTCTGATATCTTGTAAGGGAATCTATACTACAAACTTATCTATCTTTCTAGATTCTTCATCATAATTAATTATTCGTCTTCATTAGAAAACCTATGACTCCATTACGTAAACTTAATATCTCATTTTTTATATTCTGCCATGTCTAAATCTTCCAAATTTTTTTACTTCTATCTTATGCCTCACATGGTGTCAAATAACATTTATTGGTTTGTGGCTAAAAATACCATTTATGGTTTCTAATAGACGGAGTATTTTATGAATGTTTTAATTTGAGAAAAAAATGAAAATTAATAAACAAACAAATTTGATAAAGCACATGTAAATTATTGTTAATTATTTTGAGAATAATCAGCTAAAAGTATATGACTTAGAACGATTGAGTTTTCATAAGGTTACCATCATAGAAGTACGAATTCAATATATAAATATTAATTGACAGGTCAATATTACATGCGCGGTCATCCAATTTAAACATACTAGAAGACATTTATATACATCGCGGCTAAATAACTGAAAGTATGCTCTCTACCTACACAACTTTAATAAAAACCACAAAAAAATTTAACAAATTTAGCCAAAAATCTAAGCCATGTAGAGAATAATTGGTTGCGCCGTTGTGAAAATTGTATTTTCGCGGAAGTAATATAGTTAGCCAATTAAATGTCATTACCACAAGATATATCAGTAATAGTGAATATATGTTCCTGCAAATGAGTTTTAAATAATACTTTGAAGGTTCAAATCATTGGTTAATTGTAACGATTTTATCGCCGAATATTATGTTATATTACAGTTATTTTCAGACGAATATCATTTAAGAAAAAAATGTGTCTTGCTTCAACATCAACAAAACACAGTTAATCAAGACAAATTTTTAAATTTAGCGTTGGGTAAAGTTAATTGAACGATTTCACGAACTTCGACGAAGTTCTTACGATTAACGCAGACGATGAGTTTGTTAAATTTGATGTAGTAAACTTGAAATATACAAGATTAAAGGAATGAACATACAAACGCACGATTGAAACGACTGTATTTTTAAATATATGAAAATTAGACACGGTTGTTAAAAGATGCTTCCTAAACCTATTTTAATCCTTTATTTCATTTATATTCGAATCCGGTCATTCGCAGTTTCGATGGTTAGACATTAAAAATATTACAGTCAATACAAAACTAATTGATGGATCCAATGTTCATATCTTCTGTATTTTATAAGATAGAAGTTACGATTTTATAACTCATTAAAATACATTGTTAACATTACCAAATCTCATAACTATTACAGTAGCATGCGTGGTATGAAGCGAGATGTATAAAGTATTCATTTATAAAAATTAAAAAATGTGATAATTGTGTATATAAAATCATATTAATATATATCACATTAGCATATATATGTATTTCTGGCAATTGATATTAATTTTAAGGATCAATCAGGCAAAACTCTTCGCATTCATCCAATGTATAGAAAAGTGGTGGTGTTGGCTGCCCTTTTCGTTTGATATATGCGGAACACAATCCCGTATATTTATTATATGCTTTCTTTGTCCTTTTTGATACTCCTATTGGTAGGTCGAGGGGAAAACCCCAATCAAACAGACATTCTACAAATAAATATAAAAATACCTTTTCTCTTTACTTTCCTTGGGCTTGCGCATTCAGCCTTGCAATCATTTATAGTTTCAAACATATTAACGTCATCCCGAACAGGACCACATGCTTGATATTCTCCGCAATATCCGCTCTGGATATCGAAATAATAGAAAGTAGATTTTGGATTTGATTTACAATCACCACTGTGCCATGCTTTATAGCATTTATTTGGAACAAAAATTAAATTCATACATACTTTCTAAAGGTGAACCGTTGAAGATGAACTGAAAAATGACCAAGATTGAAAGTATCAACGTCATTTTGTTTCCAAATTGATCAAAAAAATTGTCTGTTTATATATCCAAATGTTGAGAAAATGATCATTTTTAATTATACCTTATTTGAAATGATTACCATGGAATGATTCTCAATATTTTTTGATCAAATTTATAATAGAGATCAAATACTTTAATCAATATCTCCAAAGTTAGAGAATCTGGTCAAACTTCTCAAAAATGTGTTTCATGAATTTGGGCCATATCAAAAAGAACTATTCGAATCAAAACTCTAAAAAATGAGAATTCTTAAAATCTTTAAACTTTATTGGAATCTCTGATTTTTAACAATTTTTCAAGCATTTCAAGTATCATAAAATGTTTTTATTTTTTGTCCAAAATATGTTTTGTCAAACGTTTTTACTTAAAACAAATTTATTAATATTGTACGGAGAATTATATACATTATGTCAGCGGCGAAGAAATATATAAGGAGGATAGAGTTTAGATAAAATTTACTTAAAAAAACATTAAAGGGCTGATCAGGTCATAAGTGAGGTTGATTTTCAATGAAGAAATTCAATACATAAATTAATGAAATCTAATAAGAAGAAAAATATGACGTATCTGGGACATATACCAAATTTCAAATAGATTAAACAACGGTGTATTCAACAGAACATTTTTTGGGTTACGGTGTCAATTTATTTAATCAACATTTAGTTTATTGATTCTAATATATTTCGGAAATGGCTCCAAACGAGACTGTGCGCAAATAGGTTACACAGTCTCTATTGTGTATCGATTTAATAGATGTTATTTAGTGTAACGTTAAAAATTTCGAGCATAAATAAATTTCCCTTTTCTACTACTTAAACAACGCGGATATCGATGTTAGAATTGTTTAACTATACATCTGGCATAGTAATGTTTCATCACGTTAATTTAGTCAAAACCCTTAAATATTCACATTGTGGTCGAGGTTTACAAAACACCGAGAAAAAACAGACTACAATATCGGTTATAAATAATGTAAAAAACCATTATTTTATCCCAACCAACCTAAAAATTTTCGAATTCACTTCCTGGTAACCAGAAGTAACCCTTTCATATTACATGAAAATCATACGCTTGGTTTAAGGTCTTGATTCAAAAAAAACGACATTTTAACATTTTTTTGAACCAGTTAAAATTTTATCCGCCTGCGCTGACTCGTCGAAACCTAATGTAGGGTTCCACGCCACGAGTTAGGACGATCACGAGTTCTAATATTCATTTTTTGATTGATAAAGTTTTTTTTTTAATTTCTTAAGTTTATTTATATCTTTTGTGTATATACTGATATTCTTTTTACATTTTGTTGTTCTGCCTTCCGAGTCCTTTATCTGATTAATACAATATTCTTTATTATTAAATTTATGTAACCTTGTGGTGATTTTTCAATATTATAATGCTTGACCAGTTCTAGATCACCATAAGTTCTGCAAATGACGCTTTAAAATAAATATTGTATCACTTTAATACAGCTATTACCATCAGTTTTGAAGTGCGATCCCTTCAATCCATTTCCCAGTGTTTTTCGACCCCTGTCTTACGATAATTTTCTTTGACAGACATATGTAGCTGTACTTATGTAAATTTACAAATCGTTACTATAGAATGAAAATTTAATATCCAGGATGTAATTTACTAGTTAGAAATCTAACATGAGCGTTTTGTTTTTATATCGGAACATATGAAAATATTTTTTGTGCAAAATGTATGTATAATTTAACAAATGATATCGAATCCGTATTTATTGCATTATTTACACTGCGTATAGACTAACAACCATATTCATGCTGCATTTTTATGTACAAATTTTAAATACGAACCAGAGAACGGGGAAAATTCAGATCTATACTTTCAAAAATTTGTTTCTATTACTATTATATGCCCAAAAAATCAAACATCGATGCTAAAGTTGAACTTGTCCCTTTTTCACCAAATCAGAAATATTTAGAGTAGCCATTCCAAGAGAACAATGAAGGCCATCTTATGCATCTTTCCATATTCTATAATGATACAAGATTTCAAAAACGGCTCTTAAACTCGGTTTGGAAAATATATGTTGATGGATATGCACGATAAATGCGAAATAGAATCTCAAGCAGAAAAGGTAGTCGCTAAATATTTTATTTTTAATTAAGAAATTGATATTGAAGAGAAATAAGTTTCGCGTGAATCACTATTGATGAATTCAATTAACTATACCTGTGTTCCGCCAGAAAATCTAAAAATTTGACCTTAAAATGGAGATTTGTTCATGGAACGGGGTGTAAGAACAATTTGGAATATATTATCAAATTTCTTCAGCAAGAATGCGAAAATGATATTCACGGTAATTGAGATATAATTTGATTATTCCGATTTAATTCTCATTTTCTTATAAGAATACGATAAGTATTTAAAACATTTAAATTTCGTTTTCGATTAGTTTTGTTTTTCATAGGTAATGTTTCATCTCGAACAATGTAATCTTTTCAGATAAGGCGAGGCATGTAGCATTTTACATTTTCTAAAACAAAGTTAATTCATTCGCGAATCAAAAAATTTACTTATATTCTATTTTTCAACTTTCTCGCTATAAAGTACTTCGAACTATGTTATTTACTTTATGATTTTAAAAGGGGTTTAAATGCTTGCGAAGATAAAATACACGTTTTTCAACATTTACTATTGAGAACCATTGCACTTCAGCATAATAAAAAAATGTTGCAGAACGCATTCAAATGTACAAATTTTTGAAAACAGTCGATCGTTTCGACTCTCATTCAATGATTCAATGATAATTTTCATAATGTCTTGTAATGTTTTTGCTGTATCCGTGATCATATTTTCGATGAATCATAGAGTGAATTTAGATGAATTCGGGTTTCCAAGTCAGTACCAAAATCTTAAATCCAGACCGATATCCAGCCATTATTTGAGAACCATCCATTCCTTCATCGTACATATTTTGACATGAAACGTTTTTACATTAAAATAGAAAAGAAACAATATTTTCAACTACATCTGGTGTCAGAATAGTTATTCCATGAATTTACATATAGGGTTTCTTGATCAAATGGATCACAAAATTTTAAAGGAAATTTTATCAATATTCAGAACTAAAAAAAAATACATTGTACATCTGTTCATTATTTTACTTTATTAAATAACACCATTTCTGTTTAATTTTAGCATATTTTGGTAATAGCGATAACAATCATAAAGCTAAATTTCTATTGAGCTAATTTCGATTAAATTAAACAGGTCGGTTTCTGATCTCAGGAATGTCGTTTTTACAATTTTTTTCAATTTCAATAACTAATTTCTATCAGTTCGAGGAATGGCGAATAGGATAAAAGGTATATTATCATGAGTCTACTATTTTTAAGATTGTCTGGACACTATTTGACTTGATGAACATCATATTGTCGCTTAAGAATATTAATTCATGCATTCCATTGGACAAGACCTGTTTAGAATAGTCAATGAAGTATCCACAAGAATGTATTTCATTGAATTGATTATCTTGAGCCTTGACGAATGCAAGGTGACCAGCGTCGCAGAGTTCAAATACCAACCTTTTTAGTTTAATCAAAAGTATCTCATAATAAATTATACCTTCTGACTGTGCTAGCTATTATCCAAAAATTCTAAATACAACAGTAGGTGTTACTTAAGAGATGACATTAACGAATAATGAACAATTTATTATTTTTTGAATGCAAAATATTGATAAAATATGAGTTAAATAATGTGACTGATTTGAACGGGAAACCACATATATCTTAATAATAATTTATCGATAAATACTGAGTGGCCAACATATTGAGCTCATAAATTAATTGCATTTTATGATATTTAAATTTTATAATATTTGTTTAAATTCGGTAATTCTCATCAAACTGATGGATTTCTAAGAAATTTAATGTTTGATAGTGGTTGATTTCGATTGTAAATATGATCAAAATTAATCCGGACATGATGAGAAATTTGATTAGAGTCTATAGCTTTGATATTATGCATCCATGTATTTATACCTAATGACAAATTATGTTATAAATATCATGAATAATTTGAGAAAGATTTCATCATTAAAATTTTATTTCAGATACCGGGGTTTCGGTCAAATTAGCGATTGTCCAGTCGAATTTGGCAAGGCGTGTTTTTAGCAGTGATTTCTAGTAAAATACGGCTCTTGTTTGAGTCTTATTTTATTTTTCAGTTAAGTATTTTTACTTTCACCAAATTTGAATGGAAATTACCACACAAAAACAGCAGTACCAAATCGGAATGGATAAACACCAAATTGGACTAGAAAAACGCATATTTTACCGAATACCTAGTTATTTAAAATGATCATTTCATAACGTTTACATGTATAAGCCGAAAAAATTAAGATAAATTAACTGTCCAATTTTGGTCGATGCTAACAATCTTTGTTATTTTTCATGTCTATTTCAAAGGTTCTTAATATGAAAATATGTATTGTTTAATATTAGTTCCTAAGTAAATATTACAAACTCCAGCACGAATATAATTGCGATTACAAACCCAAATCGACTTTCTAATTTGACTCATGACAAAGAGGATTTTGCCTAGAATATGATATATGTGGTCCTGATATAGCTGACGTCATACGTTTAAAGACAACGCGATTACGATGTTGAATGAGCATGACACCTATCGATTAAGAAAAATATATTTGAATGTCATTATTTAGAATATTCCATTTATTGGGGTGGAACATTATAAATACCACCGTGAATAAAAAAATAGTCAAGAAGGCATTAAAAATAAATATACATGAATTTGTGACGATTTTATAAAACTATTGGGATACTTACTCTGCCACTTTTGAAATTCATTAATGATTGAAATCAATATTGCCTCTTTTAACAATATTAATAAATCTCAATTATCTCAGTAATATGCGTATCTTTATGGATATTAAATTTTTTCAATTTTAAATTCTATATTTTAGACTTCAATAATTATAAAAGCTTCTTTGAACCTAAGTGATGCTGATCACAGATTTCGCATGCGCCATAAACATATTTTTTATAATACATTGCAAATTTATCCCTTTATCATTAAATATCAATTATTTTGTCAAATTATGATAATGTTTAAGCATAATTTTGATTGATTAAAATGAAAAAATTTTTAAGTGGTGATTGCCGTAAATTAGCCTAACTGTATGTAGATGGATAAAAATACTAATAAAAATTTATCGCCAAAATACATGAAAATTTCAAAAATATATAATATAAGATATATATCCCCAGAGTCTTCATAGATCGAAATTTGAAGTCGATAGCATCTCTTAAGGAACACTTACAGTTCGAAAGTTCCATGGCTAAAATTCTATATTATCTGTAAAAGAAAAAAAAATGCATTCACACTGAGACTATATCAAATTTTAAAATCCTAAATAATGTTTTCGAAGTTTTTGTATTAATATACCTACATGTTCTTGTCAATTCGGCTTTTTACACCAAAACGCTGAGATGTACATGTTCAAAATCTGAAAGTTTGATAGTTAATAATACGATAATCACCTGGGTTTGCGCCATGAAAATACGAAGATTTTTTTAATAATCAAACACATTTCGTCATTGCACATATAATACCTTCAAAAACGTAAATCTGAAAATATTTTTGCAGTTATCAAATATGTAATAGCAATTAGTACATTTATTTTAGCTCCTTATGATGATATTTGTTCATATTTATTGTATAAGAATTTTAAAAGCCTTACTCATGTAAAAAAATCAAAATAAAAAAGCACAAAAATCATTCAGAAATATCTTACACAGATTCCCGTGAAAGAATATCATTCTTTCTTCCAATGAAATTCAAAGATTCCGATTGTGTTGCAATTTGACAATTTAAATGACAACTTTTTAATGAAATCTGATGTTAACCGAAATCTAATCTCAGCAATCAACCTCATATATATAGCTCATTAATGTAACTTCATTTTCTCAAGATATAAAAATATTATCTAAATAAATTTTTAATTGATTATGAAATTAAATGAATAGTAAGAACATTTGAATGTATTCAGAGGTAGTTTTGAATTCATTAACATCAATTGATGTCTGTATTTTTGATTATATCCCCGAGCATTTATTGTTAGCAGTAAATGTTTATATATATTTACGAAGGAAAGTACTTGTTATATAAGTTAAAAAATAGTAATTCAGATTTTTTCACTTCAAAGAACATTACCTGATGCAAATAATATAGCAAAATCCAAAAATTCGAAATTTTTGCATTTATTTCGTACATATATATCAATATAATGAAAAAACTATCGTTTTTATGAAAAACAAGTCATTTTGTTTTCGCAGTCTGTGTAAAATATTATATATTGCGTGTTAACATTTTCGAGTCTAAATTTTCACATATCCGAGTGAGAGGTTTTAAAACAGGTACATCATTTCGAACAATGAAATTCTATGTTTTTTATTGATGAACAAAAGTTCGATATTCAAATCTTATACTTAAAGATGATTAAAATTCTCTCTGGGATTTTTAATTGGTTTCTTCCAAGTTGACGTATTTATATGATTTAGATAAATCTGCGATATTTTTAAGTATATCGATGTTCTCATTATAATTCAAGGGGATAATTGTCGAAATATTTCCATAAATTTGACAGCGATAACAATAGGCCGTGATCTTATTCACAATGGATTTTTTAAAAATTCTTAATAGGTTATGATGTAGAGAAGTTTCAAAATCATCATCAAATAATCCTCAGACAATCAAATAAATACGAGCGGGTCTCCACTTCAAATTTTGCANGAACCATAAAATCGTTATTTTGAAAAAAATTTTTTACCAATTCTGAATCTCTGTGGACAGATTATATTAAACATAGGAATTTTTAAAAATTCGCACATTTTAACTTCACGCGTGCCTGTATCTGAACTTATGTTTATATACATATATATATGTAATTTATTTAAAATACAAACAAAATATAATATTGCTTGTAGTTTAAATATTTGACGGATATTACGTTCCTGTCCTTTAATTTGAATGTCATTGGTGATGATTCTTGAACAAGAATACCGATACCATATCGATTATATGGATATTCAATACGGGTCGTCCAACTGATATCGATAGAACAAAATTTATACTTGCACATTTTTCTAAATATTGTTGTTTTGTTCGAGTGTAAAAAGGCGTTAATTTATTTTAATTTTACGAATATAGTTTGATGCCATCAACTATTTTTATAAAACACTACGTCACTGAATTTTGAAAAATATTTTGATATTTATGCAAAAAATGGAACACTTTAGTTGTAGTCTATTTTTGTTGTCATTTTTCATATTGTGCATGACTCTTGTGAATCTCAACATGGCCCTTATTTAACGTAAAATGAGATATCACAAGAACATAAAAAATCATACTTAAAATAAATACGGTGTTAAATCAGGTAAGACTGATTTATATCAGCTAATTCGATGAAACGAAGGCAAATATTGACGAATGACACAGCATTACTGTTGTCATATAAAATTTTCCGATTTAATTTAAAAACATTTTTCACTAAAAATTACTTAAGATATAACTTTACATCGTTAAAATCACAGATACATTTAGCCAAATAAGAGGGGGGTTGAAAATATTCAATTTTGGGAGCATTATCACATCTGACATATTTCTGTGTGGTTCCTGTTTTTCACAGTCAAATTCATTAGGATTTTTTCGTAAAAGGGGTAAATATATTTATACCCGAAATGTAGTACTCATAAATAGACAACAACCCTGATTATCTTTACGTAAGAGACCATTGATACCATATGGCTACACTATGTCTCATTTTGAAAACTTCTCAATTTGATATTAGATTATCGAAATCTAAATGCAATAAATATTTTTGAACACCTCAAACCAATAACGGTTGGGTAGATTTACCCGGTGTTTTTATCTATGTGCAAAGGTTTATATTGTATAGATATATCCGATTATATTCTATTGTGATTTCCTTAATTTGTAGAAGAAATATCACACCTTTGAGGGCATCACAAGAGAGCGAATTAAGGATATAATTTCGTTATTGAGTATTAACTTCATTTATTACATAACCAATCCATTGATGTTAATATTAAATACAATTAAATAATTATACCCGTAGTGGATTTCGTCAAAATTGATAAAATTTCAATATTTACTCATTAAATATACATCTTTTTTTTTGATAAAAACGGATACATCAACGTATTTAAGACAAAAAAATTACATTTATGGATTTTTATATTCAAAATGTTGATTAAATTCATTAATTGTAAATATATTCATAGATTTTGTAAAATTCTCATTTTTGAGACTTTAGATTTTGGTGATTAATTTCTATAAATATCTACCAAAAAAACGACATTTTTGACAAATGCGATCAGATATCTAACATATGCTAAATGGATTTTATAATTAGTACCATATCATAAATTTGGTCAAAAAATATGAGAATCATTCCATCGTTAATATTTTACATAACTGATAATTAAAGAGGATCATTTCTAAACATTTTAGGGATAATAACAGAACTTTTTTGATTACTTAACAGCCATAATGAGGGTCATACTTACAATGATGGTCTTATGTCATTAATTCTTCAATGGTTCACCTTTAAAAAGTATGTATGAATTTAATTTTTGTTCCAAGTAAATGCTACAACGCACGGTTTCTATGGTGATTGTAAATCTTGTCCAAAATAGACATTCTTTTTAAATAACCAAAGAGGATCTTGTCTAGAATATGAAGCATGTGGTCCTGTAACAGATGACATGAATATATTTATTAGAATGGGAATTTGCAATGCTGAATGTGCAATCCAAAATAAAGTCAATAAAATGTGCATTTGCTTTCCGAATTGAGAATGGGTCATTGATTGGGGTGATCCACTAGATCTACCTCCTTGAGAAGCTATTAGGACAAAGATCGCATTTAATATATATACAGGAATATGTGACCTATTTATCAAACGCAAAGGATTCCCCATTCTACCACTTTTCAATAGCTGGTCGGAATGCGAAGAGTATTGCCTTATTGATCCTTACTTACGGTGTCAATTTATTTAATCAACATTTAGTTTATTGATTCTAATATATTTCGGAAATGGCTCCAAACGAGACTGTGCGCAAATAGGTTACACAGTCTCTATTGTGTATCGATTTAATAGATGTTATTTAGTGTAACGTTAAAAATTTCGAGCATAAATAAATTTCCCTTTTCTACTACTTAAACAACGCGGATATCGATGTTAGAATTGTTTAACTATACATCTGGCATAGTAATGTTTCATCACGTTAATTTAGTCAAAACCCTTAAATATTCACATTGTGGTCGAGGTTTACAAAACACCGAGAAAAAACAGACTACAATATCGGTTATAAATAATGTAAAAAACCATTATTTTATCCCAACCAACCTAAAAATTTTCGAATTCACTTCCTGGTAACCAGAAGTAACCCTTTCATATTACATGAAAATCATACGCTTGGTTTAAGGTCTTGATTCAAAAAAAACGACATTTTAACATTTTTTTGAACCAGTTAAAATTTTATCCGCCTGCGCTGACTCGTCGAAACCTAATGTAGGGTTCCACGCCACGAGTTAGGACGATCACGAGTTCTAATATTCATTTTTTGATTGATAAAGTTTTTTTTTTAATTTCTTAAGTTTATTTATATCTTTTGTGTATATACTGATATTCTTTTTACATTTTGTTGTTCTGCCTTCCGAGTCCTTTATCTGATTAATACAATATTCTTTATTATTAAATTTATGTAACCTTGTGGTGATTTTTCAATATTATAATGCTTGACCAGTTCTAGATCACCATAAGTTCTGCAAATGACGCTTTAAAATAAATATTGTATCACTTTAATACAGCTATTACCATCAGTTTTGAAGTGCGATCCCTTCAATCCATTTCCCAGTGTTTTTCGACCCCTGTCTTACGATAATTTTCTTTGACAGACATATGTAGCTGTACTTATGTAAATTTACAAATCGTTACTATAGAATGAAAATTTAATATCCAGGATGTAATTTACTAGTTAGAAATCTAACATGAGCGTTTTGTTTTTATATCGGAACATATGAAAATATTTTTTGTGCAAAATGTATGTATAATTTAACAAATGATATCGAATCCGTATTTATTGCATTATTTACACTGCGTATAGACTAACAACCATATTCATGCTGCATTTTTATGTACAAATTTTAAATACGAACCAGAGAACGGGGAAAATTCAGATCTATACTTTCAAAAATTTGTTTCTATTACTATTATATGCCCAAAAAATCAAACATCGATGCTAAAGTTGAACTTGTCCCTTTTTCACCAAATCAGAAATATTTAGAGTAGCCATTCCAAGAGAACAATGAAGGCCATCTTATGCATCTTTCCATATTCTATAATGATACAAGATTTCAAAAACGGCTCTTAAACTCGGTTTGGAAAATATATGTTGATGGATATGCACGATAAATGCGAAATAGAATCTCAAGCAGAAAAGGTAGTCGCTAAATATTTTATTTTTAATTAAGAAATTGATATTGAAGAGAAATAAGTTTCGCGTGAATCACTATTGATGAATTCAATTAACTATACCTGTGTTCCGCCAGAAAATCTAAAAATTTGACCTTAAAATGGAGATTTGTTCATGGAACGGGGTGTAAGAACAATTTGGAATATATTATCAAATTTCTTCAGCAAGAATGCGAAAATGATATTCACGGTAATTGAGATATAATTTGATTATTCCGATTTAATTCTCATTTTCTTATAAGAATACGATAAGTATTTAAAACATTTAAATTTCGTTTTCGATTAGTTTTGTTTTTCATAGGTAATGTTTCATCTCGAACAATGTAATCTTTTCAGATAAGGCGAGGCATGTAGCATTTTACATTTTCTAAAACAAAGTTAATTCATTCGCGAATCAAAAAATTTACTTATATTCTATTTTTCAACTTTCTCGCTATAAAGTACTTCGAACTATGTTATTTACTTTATGATTTTAAAAGGGGTTTAAATGCTTGCGAAGATAAAATACACGTTTTTCAACATTTACTATTGAGAACCATTGCACTTCAGCATAATAAAAAAATGTTGCAGAACGCATTCAAATGTACAAATTTTTGAAAACAGTCGATCGTTTCGACTCTCATTCAATGATTCAATGATAATTTTCATAATGTCTTGTAATGTTTTTGCTGTATCCGTGATCATATTTTCGATGAATCATAGAGTGAATTTAGATGAATTCGGGTTT
>JWZT01005375.1:54295-69144 GCA_000827895.1 Thelohanellus kitauei
AACCCGTTTAACAGGATGTAGTATTAATAAATAAAGATATTTATGGTGAAACAATTAAAATAATTGAAAAAAATGATTTAGTTAGCTACTATATCTTAATTTTAAATGCAATTGAAGAATAACCTTTTATAAAAACCAGCAGAAATAAATGAGTTGAATGATCAATTTTACACGATTGAATAAAAAATTACGTCATATTTTCAGAATTCTTTGGCGACCCCCCTAAAATTGTCATTCGACGCCCCAGAGGGTCGCGACCCCCAGGTTGAGAACCCCTGACTTATCAGATAGATTTTTATTAAAAAATTGATTTAAATACATATGTAACTGCATAGTCATTTTAATCATCCTTCATAAATTTATCATTGTTTATTAATTAACCATTTTAGATTAAAGGAAAATTTAAGAAACTGTTCAGTAAATCATAAAATTAATGTCAAATAAACAATTGATTTCATTTGAATCTAAAGCCGAGAATCAGACCGTTTGAGATAGCATATTTTACCATAGATCTTATTTATTGTTATAATATTTTTCCATCAACATTTTTCATATCAACATTAATCTTATACGATTTCCGTATTTTAACTTTTATACGTTGCAGCTTGTCTGAAAAGCCGTTTTGAAACAATTTTTAACTAAGTCAATATTAAATGAATACAATATGTGTATGTGCAGGATTTTCGAGTCGTAGGTAATTATTTTAAAAATTTCATCTGAAAATTAACCGTTTTTAACAGCCAGATTTATATTCAATGTATCAACAGTATATACAGATATCAATTTTTACATGCATACAAAATCGTTGTTTAATTCAAAACCATCCATGATGATCATATAATCGATAGATACATGTCTTTAGAAGTTGTATAATGCACAGACCTAAATTATTAACAATGTGAGAGCGGTAATCTTTCGATATAAAAAGCAGATAATATTGTCAATATACAGTTTCGACTACAAAATTACTTTGAAATCAGAGTTGTACATACCGAGCACCAAAGGCTGTAGTTCAAAGACATCCTGACCAAAAATATTTTAATTACTTAATAGACCTTTTATATGTGGCATTGAACATTGCAGTCTCATCATCTGAATGGAAAGACTTGGACAATCCAACCTATAGTATTCTGTCGAGGGTCTCCATAAATCATATAATAATTATCCAAAAAGCCAACCTTTCTGAAACATTTTGTCATATTTGCGGGTGTCTGAGCATATTGAAAACAAACGGAATCCGAAATTGACAATAAGCTCCTTTTCGAAGAGTCGACAGAAATTTCCCGAAGGGAAACGTAAATCTTTCCACAGTCTGCATTATTAATGGTCTTTAACATCACCGCTCATATAAACTATCTAATATATCATCTGTTTCAGACTTAAACTAAACATAATACTATATATTATATGCCAACCTAAAATTTAATACTAAATCCCTAAATACTCTGTCAATGGTGCTCAAGCTTTTGAGATGAGCATTTTTCGTATGACTTGTCTTCATGTAGAATTTCATAATACCTACATAAATCGGGTATCATTTACGATGTCTTTTGCGAAATCTGTAAAAACATTGTAAAATCAATATTTGTGCCAGTTGTTTCGTGTATGTCTACAAACTTTTCATCAAGTATACTCTTGCAGAATTATCTGTGAAATCTCAACTCGAAACCAGTCTATCGACCAATCATATATTTGGAGTGCTGTGAAAATATAATTAAGGTTTAAAAAACTGTTTATAATATTTTAAGTGATCAATGGTTGCAAAGTTTATAAATTTCATTTAAATTTATACAATTCTAAAAATCTCATAGACCTCGATCTACACAATATGAGTGAATCATCAGAAGAAATTTATTTGATGCTGTCTATGAATAAAGTCACATTAGTGCGACATTTTACGAACGGTATGATAAATTTGTGACGAAATGTTATCGAGTAATATTATTCAGTCTTTTTGGAGACTTCAAAAGATTTTTAGCTTAGAGACAATTCAAGTTTTGTAAATGTGTTCATTAAGAATCAGATCCTAGTTCTCTAAGTCTATGTGAAATATTTTTAAGAGCGCATTCACAGATCATATATGTATGGCCAAATTATTTAGACTCGTTCCTAAAACAGAATCACTTGATGTATCCATTTTGGATTTTTTATCAAATGTTGTATATATTAATTATATAAAAATGGAAGAATAACTCGTTTTTGAAATTTAAATAAAATATATTGATAATTCTTCGTCATATATTACGCCATTCTCAAACCAAATGTACATATGGGCTCATTCAGAAGACTGTTATTGGGTAGTTACCCTTTGTTATTTCATTCAGCATACCTCAGGGCTCACTTAAAACGCCGAATATTTTCAATTAAAAAAATATTGATTTCAAAAAAGAGGCATGAAGTTTCGATAACTGTTTTAAATAAATAAAAATGTTCTCTTTGTAACTCATGGGAAGCCAAGGGTTCATAATCTCGGATACATATATTGTAACTTTTTTGCGATATTTGCCTTGATGTTGTGGCAATCGATGACTACACAAAGTTCCAATCACGAATAAATAAATTAGGCTTTATCATCTTCATTTTTGAAAAAAAGTATATTTCATTCAGCCATGTAGAATAGGGTGCATAAATATTATTTTGTTGCGCTTGGATTCTTTTACACGAAGAAACTCACTTCAATGATGGGATCGAATATAACCATTACAAATACGTAGGGAGTTATTTGGCAGCCAGACAATTTCATGTTGAATAGATCTAATTTTTGTATGATTGTGACAGAGCTAACATACCAGAGAATATGCCGACAGCTTTCATTCAGTTTTTAAATATCAATAACCAACAAATCAAATTGTTTTTGTTGAAAAAATCGGTTTTTGACGGCTTAAATTTGACTTTTAAAAGAATGTGATCCTAAGTCACGAAGGAGATTTGTTGGTACACTTGTTTCCAAGGCTCAATCAAATCGTGATGCTTTCAGTGAAGTGGAATGCGATACGAAAGTAAAATATGGCTATCTGTGATTCAAACGCATGGCCATCGAGTATTGCCGCAGTATCTAGGCGAATATCACAACAAGACAATACTGATTATATTCTAGAATCTACACGCTCTGCAGCCAAAGCATTACTCAGAGAAAACTTTAAATTCATTTTATTTTATTATAATAAAATTTGAAGCCTAATGCCTCTTTTGTTAAATAAAGTTTTTAAAAATCGTCATTCTGAATGAGCCCATAGGTACATTTGATCGGTAAATGGTATAATACACTAAATATAATTCACTAAAAACAAATTTACACAAACCTTTTAGGAAAATAGATTACGAGAAGTGATTGTTTGGACCTCGTTGCAAAACCTACTAAATTTCAATGTCCTGATTATTTAGATAGTCAAAACAAAGGTCTTTTAACATCATGATCAGCCATGATGGTAATTTGTATTTAATGGTCAGAAACAAAACAATTTAATTCTTTTAACATTTTTCGATTTAAATTTTGGGTATATATAAACTGATTAATGTAAAACAGCATAAATATACAAATAATGCATATTAACGATTGTATAAATGATTATTAATTTAGGCCATTTGATTCAGGTCAGATAAATTTAAAAGAATGAAAATATCATGTAACCATAGTCAGAATAGGAAAATACGTGGTTTTATTTAAATATATAAATAAACACAACGTAGAGCTCGCCATTCATAACATTTTGATGAAAACAGACAATTTGCAATATAAGATACCTCGAACCTATTCCAATGAATTTAAATTTGGCTATATATTACAGTTAAGATTGACGTTCTTTTTGGTGTGGTTATTTTTAACACCTTTGTCGCTCCATTGGAGCTTAGTATCGGATTTATCTCGTTAAACATGTCATGATTCGCAGTGTCATGGTTTATGATGGTGAAGACATACTAAAAAAAACCATATACTTATTAATCACATATTTTCCACACCCTATGTTGAAAATCCGGGGTATTGATCATTAGCGATATCACGATATTTAGCTAACTATACCAGAATATCAAAGCTATGTATTGCTGTTGTTTGTTTTTTAATTACGATATATAGTTATTAGCATGTGTTTAGCATATTCATATTGGTATTTGGACATTATTTAGATCATTGCGTATTAATATAAA
This sequence comes from Thelohanellus kitauei, assembly GCA_000827895.1. Taxonomy (NCBI): domain Eukaryota; kingdom Metazoa; phylum Cnidaria; class Myxozoa; order Bivalvulida; family Myxobolidae; genus Thelohanellus; species Thelohanellus kitauei. Next base: position 58,442 of record JWZT01005375.1, read on the forward strand.
TTTAAAGTTAATTTATTTGAAATTATATACATATAGTAGATAAAGCAAAATCCGTTTTTTTACGATGTATATAAAACAATATGTTACGTCTGTTTCGTATTTACAAACTTTGGATCGTTTTCATGTGTATACAATGGTATAACTGGTACATTCTGGAGTTACCTAAATTAAAATCAACATCAGTCTTAATGAAATATATTTCATTATCACATATCAATATCGTTAAATAAGTACTTGATATCGTGTGCCTCGCTCTGCCTTGGTGTTGAAGATCATTTACAAAAAATTTTGAATAAAACGTCATTAAAATTTAGAGATTGCTTACATAGCACCTCGCGAAATTGACTCTAATCAATTTTTTAATATAAACTCAAATAATCAATATCGTACAATAAACAAGAATTCGTGTACCCTCTGTATTTGGACGATTAAATTTCTTTTTTGAATATTATAAGCGAACCGATTCAGTTCGTTTTTAATTTTCGACTCAAAATGTTGTTACTATTGATAGCTTTCTAGATTTTAATATATGCGAATGCCCAGCTCATTTGTTCAATCAGGGCAATGTATTTCTAGAGATCATGTGTATCCAGATATATTATCCAAAGTCATACAGATAAGTAGATATAAGCATTCTATCATTAATAGTGTAAGAAGTCTGTGAATATATGTTTAAAATCCAAAAATAAACCTATCGTAATTAGAATTTTTATTTTTCATATTTTGAATGAAACAAAGGAAACAAATCAATATATTAAAAAATAACTGAAATTCGGTTATTTTAAACATTTTATAAAGTCATGATTTCATACCAATGATATCCTACCGAATTCTTACGCGATTATTCCAATGTAAGTTGTAATATTTTTGTGGTTTAAGTTATTTTCAACAAAATTCTCAATGTAGGTGCTGAAAGAGTATAACATTTTGTTCTGAGCGCCGGTGCCCGGGCTGACTACTAACACCTCTTCTGACTATTCATAAAAATAATTTTTGTAAAAACATTATCTATTTGAATATATCGATATAATTGAATTTTATTTAAATTTGTACATGCCTAAATTAATGTATCTTTATTTTTTAACAGAATGAATCTGAAAATCACTGTATCACTAGAGTAGCTTCAATATTTAGTATATTGTATCACTCAGTAGTGTGTCGGTTTTAAAGTAAGGTATTAGTACTTTGAAAATATTTGCCCTTATATCAAGGGTTATTTAGATTAATTTTGGTTTGTGTGGCTTGAATTATAAACTCTTTTGGTTTTATATCTCTAGGAATAATGTATTGGTAAGATCTGTACTATTTCTCTTCATTTGAATAATTCCTATTTATCCATAGTTTCCACCACATCCCTATTTTTGCAGGTATTTTTCTGAGCTCCTTTGAATAATTATATTTTTTCTTATGATTTTAAAGATCGTGATATTCTGGTTGTCTGACTTTTAAGAAAAAAATGATTCGAGAAACTGGTTATGTCAATATTAATGTTCTGAGATTTTAGTGATAAATTTAATTAGTGATCCGAGTTCATGCTATTAATCTAATTTTATTATATGTTTTTATATTGTATTTTCATAGTTCAACAAAGTATATACAATATATCGCATCGATAAATGACCGCATTCTGCAAAATACCGTCATTTCATTAAAAACTCAATACATCGAGGATAGTGTTTTCGTAACGGACCCGCATAATCGTTTCCACGTTTTATTGAATAACACTCATTTTGAAATGTAAACTTTTTCGATAATACTGAGTAGAATTTTAACGAAACTTCACTGAATAATTTCGAGATCAGCGAGTATATCTACAAAGTTAATAATTAGATAACTATTCAATATTTTTAATATCAATATATTTTTTGAAATATTTTTTTTAATTCGATCTGTTTTTCCATTAGAGTGCGCAGTTTGAATTACTTTGACAGAACAATCAATATAAAAACATACTGATAAGCAAAAAATGGATAAATCTGATGACAAAATCTATAGAAGCATCAAATATTTGTTACTCCTGATTGTTTTCATATTTATTATATTTGTATTATCATGCGTAATTGGTATTCGAAGTTTTTATGTTGAGTAAAATTATATACCGCAATACTGCTTCATGTTTTTTATCAATTTAATTTCTAAACTTTTTCTAATTGAAGATATTTCGTGCATTTCGATTATACATCTTAAATTGACGAATTTATTGACTTCGAACTCATATATATGTTCATAAAAATTCACTGACATGATCTCTTAAATTCTAAGCGCAGGGTTATATTATTAGAATATCGCACATTGAAAAATTTCTTCAACCGGTCGACATATACCCTGTTTAATTAGATATTCAGAAGGTTGTTTGTAAATCTGTGTCCATCTATCCTCATATTTAACATGATCAATAATTTCGGATTTTGTATCTATTATAAAAAAAGCAAAATATATTATGAAAAGTTTAAAATGTGAGTGAAAAATGTGATTTTGGTCACAGTATCAGTAACTTCTCAGTATCATTTTTTATACAGTAAACCCTGTCTAGTTTTCTCCTTCATATGTTTCAACCTCAAACTATTTACCTTGAATTTTGACTAGGATTAAGATTTCAAAATTTTAGTTTTCACTTAAGTTGTCATGAACAGAATAAACGTTGAAATCCAAATAAATAGCTGAGCATTGGAGAAAAGTAAAAAATTATCGAATCTCTCGAGTAGAAGCCATCAAAACCCATTACATATTTTGTGTGAGAGGTTAAATACCGTTAGAATTAAATATATCGAATTAATCTATATTTTTATACAAAAGCAGCCAAGACAATTGATAAAAGCGCCACCAAAAAGATCCTAACCGATTGTATATCGAAGATAATAGGAATGCATAATTCATAAAAGGCGGCAGTTCACATGATATTGCAATGTCTCCAATACAGAAAAATTAAGATAGCTCTATTCCTATCAAACAAATAAAAAATAAACATTCACGTTGTTCGACCAGAAGAAGAATATTTGTAGATAGCTAATGTAGTTTCTAGATTGTGAATCGATAGTGCAGTGCTAATATATGTGATTTTTGACAAATTAAACAATTTTAAATAGTTCATATTCAAGATGTCCAAAAACAGGACATATACCTTACTTTCCGGTAAACAAAGGCAGAGGCCTTTTTCTCAAATTTTGACATAAATTAAACCCGGCCCTCATGTATATAAAACATACATTTTCTTTAAAATTTATGCAGAGCGGCTTATATCGGGGTAGGCTATATACACAAGAATGTACAGTACATTGGAATATTTCTATGAGAGATTTATTAATGGACGCATGAAAACGAAATCTAAATATATCATATAAATCTGGATAAAACAATGATTTTAATTGCATCTAAGCATTTTGTTATTCTTTTCTATTTTTCATTTGATCCAAAATCTTGTCAACAATTTTGTAAAAGTAGACAGTGTTTTACACGAGAATATTTTATTAGTCTGAAAAAATCCTTATCATTGGATGGAATATTTATAAATATTAAAGGCTCACGGACCAATCATTGAGAATAAGCTTGTATCATACAGATTCAAACCTGTTTATATCGATGAATAAATCCACAGTATTTGGTATAGGTAATGTTGATTGCATAGTTCCTTCATTTTGAAAATAGTAACTTAATAGGATTGAGATGTGGTGAATAAGCGGTCAAAATATAATTTCTAATTCCCTTCAAAGGCTGGAATATCTAAACTTTCTAAAAATTGAATATTTTCACCGTATATTTCATTTAACTTTTACATCAGAAATTGAACTTTTGCTAAATATAATAAAGAAAATTATGTCCGAATTCAATTACAAAACATGTATGACAATTTATCTAAATCATTAGATATTTACCATGAGACGTAAAAAGAGGTGTGTCATAATTATAGTAAAATTTACGAATGATCCATACACGATTATGGTCTTTCGATATACACGCTTTACATCCATTATCGCGTCAATTTCATTTCATTTCGCTCCAATCGATTATTGAATCTCTCATCAACAAAATTGTTTATTGAGATATTTGATGAATAATTGAAATGGGAGTAAGATTTTAGAATTCAAATCAAAAATTAAAATGTAATTTAGTTAGGCAGACGTTTTTGATACTCTTCACGCGGTTAAAAAATCCAAAACAACCAGGAACCAAAATGGTGTATATGACAATTTATTGCAACCATATGTCTACCAGCTTTTTTCTTCTTGTTTCTCCTATTGCACCGGCAATATACTTTTCAGATAAAACATATGCCTCTTACAAGATGAATTGGGATAGATTCTGAAGTAGGAATTCCCTTATGACGCTAAATTTTATGTTTTTTATGGTCGCAGATATTACTATTTAATCTAGTAGCATAAATTGTTGGAAACCTCGTAATTTATACTGAAAACCCTATTTCACATATCAACAATTATTTATGAGGAAACTATTTTGTATTGACAAGAAATTCAATGTGGATTTGGCAATAATTGATAAACACTGTAATAGATTATGTTTTCCGAAATCGAATTTGATAGTTAGGAGTTGTTATATTAAAAGATGAGCACATTTTAATCTCTAAATTTTAATTATTGTAGCGTAAAACTAAAACATTATCACATCAAGGGAAATGGCAATGTAACTGATATATGGCGGTTTATGTAAATCATTATTTATGAATCTAGTTGTTATTGAAGGAATAAAACATGAAGTTACGATATATAGAAAAGAATGGAATAAATTCGAGTAATCAATCTAATAATGATATATGTTTTTAGAATGATTAAACAGAAATTGCGCCAATATTAAAATCCGTTTTCTTGATGATTTTTGTTGAAGAATGTATACACTACGTCTCTTCATTATATTGACCATATATCATATCAAGTGATTTTAGACATTTGATTGAGAATATGTTGTTCGAAATGGCCTAATTCTAACTTTAGAAACTATTTGTCTATTAAGCAACAATCAAACGATAATGAAGAACTGGTGGAATGACGTTGACGTGTAGCGAGATCACCGGATAGTTGGTATATATTAATTTATGCGGTATGTGCATTATTATTTTCAGTATATTTAATAACTCTGCGTCTTAAAACATTCCTTAAAACGCTTGCGCTAGCGACTTGATATATTCGAGACAATTTGACATATTTGATTAATATATAACGAGATCACAAAAGGTTGAGTGAATAACATATGAGAGAATTTTTTACTCCCATGTCATGTTTAGTAATCATGCTGTTGATTCAATTTGATTCGTGAAATATAAACTAGAAGATACTTGTTTTAAAGATAAAAACATTAATTATCTTTACTAAAAGGTAGTTCATCCACGATTGAACGAGGTAAATACTTGATATATGTTCTCCGGCGGGGTGAGTTGCTGATGAATTCTAGGCATATATGATATAGTTTCGGAGGCTGAATGGTGAATCTTTGGAACGCATTGGGGCGATCTGTATGGTGACCCAAACCTCCAAAGGTGTAGAGATAGCAATAATTTACCAGAGACATGCAATGGCTAAAGACTCCTGATTTGAGAGACTAGATAAAAAAATCCGAGTACATAATCAAGTTTTGTCCATTCTAGCGTTTTTAAATCAATTTTCCAGATATCGGAATATAATTGAGTCGAGCTCATCCCCCCACTCATATACCCACAGTTATTGGAGAATTCAAATGATTCATCTGTCCGTTCACTTGGGTAAAGCTGGGTTTTTGATTTTGTTGCTTTAATGACCCATGTATTGTTAATGAAATCGAAAATCTTGACCTTTCTAAATCGACTTGTTCTCGGTATAGCACCTCCAAATGTGTACAAACTATATTTTGTAAAATGTTACCGATTCTCAAAGACCGTTCCGAAAATTCGGTGATCTAGAAAAGGGCGCGGTCCATTTTGTGTCACCAAGGACCAAGTTAACGTGTTCAGACAGAATTTATAAATTTTATCCGATTTCACGTTGCGGCGAAAGCCACCGAATATGTATAGAGATTTGTCGAGGTAAAAAATTAAACTTCCATGCATTGGGGGCGGCGTACTCTGATCATCATCATCCATATGTGGAAATATTATTTGCCAGTTTTCTTTAAAAATATCGAACGAAACAATTGAATTTGTGGATCCACTTGCAAACGGCGAGCATGATCCTCCGAAGATGTATACTAAATTATCGACTGCACAGATTGATGAGGCAAAACAAGCTTTCGAAACGTCCATCGGTGGTTGATACAGTTTCCAGACGCGACAGATGGTGTTGTATGTCCATAACTCACGACGCACTGCACAAGACCAATAGTCGTAACCACCGTATAAAATAATAAATTCATTGATAGATGTCATACCGTGTCCTCTGCGATCAGACGGCGACGTTTCTGCATTAACGACGTCCATTTTAATATTCTAAGAACGATCAAATCGAACAATTTGGGATATTTTATTTTGAATTTGGGTTTATTTAAAATACAGTAGAAAAGTGGAAGATCTGTTGGTAGAATTAAACATTTACGATTTCGTTAATCATCGTAAAAACATCTGTTCAATGGAAATTTATAAAGAATTCAGCTGTCGTTTATACTGTTGTGGGGTCTGAATTAACTTACAATTTCGACATTTAGCAATAGATTAATTTGCAACGATTTTTAAGCGTATTAATATTTAGTAAGTAATCCAAATTAAAGTATTAAACAGATGTTCTACGTTACCAAAAGTCCACAGAATATACCCTCTACGGCAATTTAATTGGCAAAATATCCATGATTCGTCGTACACTATCAACGATTTTTGGCCGCATGTGATATACTATTCCCTTAATGTTCAACATTTTTGAATTCTCTACTGTTGATTTAAATTAAACTGTTAAATAATCCTCTACAGATATATTTCTTCGATATTCAATGGCGAATAATTGGCGCGAAGGCGTCAAATTTTTGGCGAAGCTTGATTCTAATCTTCTTAAGGCTGAAAATTTTTTGGTAACTGAGAAAGAATTATCTAGCGATGTTATGATATTTTTTTTAAAATTTATATGAAACGACGATTTAATTCTCCATTAATCCATAAGGATAACTATAATCTCTTAATTATGTTGATTTTATTCTCATAAATTTTCGTAATTTAGGAGTAAAACAAGGAAAATCGAATAAAATCGAATTTGAGACACTTACACTCTTTGAAATGAAAATGTGGGCGATAATGGCTCCAAAATTCTGTGTCAAACAAACCGATAAAATGCTGTTGTAGAGCTTGAATGATATCATAACATGTTCGCGACCAGAATAAACGGTCAATATTGATGAGTCCTAGAGTTCCGATACAAAATTATATATTCCACTCAAAAACATGATAGCTGAGAGAAAAAAATGATTAAAATGGCTAGCTTTACGTCTAAGATGACGATTTAATCAAAAAATTGCATTCTGATGCATACCGGCGTACTTCGTAAATTTACACAATTTCACGAACAAATGCACCTCAGGGCTTACATCCAAGTGAGATTATCAAACTAAATCAATTGAAAAAGAGGCATTAGGCTTCAAAAATTAATTGAACATGTAATTTCTTTAAGGTTCGGGAGGAAAGCGTATGGATTCTCGGATCCATCCAGCGTATTCACATTCGATTATTTGTCCTTTGGCGGTGTGAATAGTTTGTTGTAAAGAGTTGGCATCTTAAATTGAGGAATAAAACCTTGCTATCCCTCTCCATTTAGAGTAAAAAGAACAATATTCAATTGATTCATTGAGAAAGGGCTCGAAAAAACTTTTTCGTAGCTTTGAATTCATGTTACTGTTTAGATCCAATTTGAATATGGAAAACCAATTATTTCAACGCAAAACAATTTTATTTGTTAGTTTTTCATTTTAGAAGTATTTTATGAAAATGAAACGAGAACGAACGGTAAATTCTCTGGCATGTTAGCGCTGTCAAGATTATACAAAAAAATGGATTAATTCAACAAGGATCTGTCATAATTTTCAAATTAACCCCCCTACTCTACGTATCTGTTGTAGTTAATATTCTTTTGCATAATTCAAAAGATATTGTTAAGGTAATAGAATCAAAAGTCCACGAAATAGTATTTAATTACCATATTCTACACTGCTTAATGAAATCGATTGATTATTTAGAAAAGGAAGATGTTCTAAAAGACTAATTTTGCTATTTATGATACCATCTTTTTGTACTCATCTAATAACACAACGGCAGGACAGAGAGCGCATGAATTTTTACAAGGATGAACCTGAGACTGAACATGCATTGCATCACCAGATTTACCATCAGAAAATTTTTATTGAATTAAAATAGTTTCGAAACATCATGGCTTTTATGTGAATTCATTTTTTTAATTTAAAATAATCGGCATTGAGTGTGAGGCATTAGGTACATTTAACTAAAGTTCAAGTTGTCATGCCTTAAAACAGGCCTTATGAACAAAACCATCTATATATTTGATCTGAAAATAGTGTAAAATAAATAATAATAATTTTAACGGGCTTTTATTATAAAAATGATATTCAATAATAAATTTCAAACCCATATATCAATGTATCTTCAGAAAATCATGTTCACGGATTATCAAATTTGATAAAAACAAAATTCTTAAACTTTGTTTTATCGTTTCAGTAAATTAGTTTTAAACGTTAAAAATTAGAAAATTAGTATGCTAAAAAATGTTTCAGATCTTGGTTGAACACCTTATATTAATTTTAAGTCAAAATAATACGATATATCCTTATGCTTAACGCTTATATCTAAATAAATTAAGGCAAGGGTCGATTTGAAATCGAATGATATAATTATTAATTTTCAATGATTGATACAGTAGTTTATAATTGGCATCGCGCTAACTGAATTTACATTAGCTGTTTATAATTTTAACAAAGCGACTGTTATATTTCTTTTCAGACTAAAGTTTATAGATATTTTGAATAATACAACATAATTGTTTTTAGTTATCTCATGCAAAAATGTATTGTTGATCTTTAAAAATCAAATGTGTAATTTCATAGTATTTCCAAGTTACATGTTCTCAGAAAATATGCTGCAATTTGTCTACAATCCTGACAAACACATATTCCTGAATATGCAATGAATTTCTGAAACTCTTCGAGTGAATAAATGAATAACCACAGAGATCGTAATTCAGTTGATACCCAATACTGTTATTCATTTTTAATGAATATGCGTACAACACACGACAGTTTCAAAACAACACAGTTCATCACATAATGTTTCAATGGTTTCATATATTTTGAAAATACTTGTTTGGAATCCATTACCTTAAATTCTATATTTCGGCTATATTTTATAAAATGGTTTTAAATTAGAAAAACTTAAAGTTTCTTCGATGATGAACTTGAGATTGGGATACCCCTGTTTCGAACTGTTTTTTAATTTTGATAGAATTATTAATGGGAAAATTCTTATGAATTTATGTCACAAAAGCTAACAAAATTTAAAAATATTCTAATTGTGAAATTTAATACTTCTGAGGGACACTTAATCAAGACATTTACAAATTTTTACAGAAATTAAAATGTCCTTCAAATGTTGGAAATTTATGAAATTTACATTTCATAATCAACAATATCTGTTAACCACGCCCAAAAAATACAAGTGCAAGAAGGCAATGTCAAATTTTATTAGACCCTAAATGAAATGCAATCAAGACAAAACCAATCGAAATTCGGAGATCTAGATCAAAGATAACTTAATGATTAAAAAATCTGTTTACACGTTCATGTATATAAATGTAAATCATCTCGATACGACTCGTTTGTCGCCGCATTTGAACTATAATGCGATTCATCCATAATTTTTTTTGTTATTTTAATTACTATATCAACCTATTTTAGTTATGTTTATATGATGGTAAAATAAGGATTTTGTTTGGGTATTGTTATTTAATGGGTAATTTAATAATAAAGGATTTCGGCTGTATTCTTTAATGACGGATTATTGGATTAAGGTCGCAACGACATTTTGATATTATACAAATATAAATTTAGGATATGAGATTAAAGCCGTTACATTGCAACTAATACGAAAAATCATGTCAAGTGGATAATTTTCAACTTTTTTTAGATGGCGGGTAAACAACGATTAGCGTGAATTACGAGTATGCTCAGTATGATGGATAATGGAGCTATCTCGGATTGAATGGGTCAAAAATTATCTGTTTAAATGAAACAACCGAAGATATAATTTAGGGTAATTCGTAAATTCGAAAAATTGGGTGGGTATTTACAAAAGGATGGTTATACAAATATTGTAAGATCTAACTATTGGTCGGCATTTACACGATTAGATTAAACTAGCTTATATAAAGGTTTAAATGAATCGAAAATTACACATATAGTCCTAAATATTAAAGGGCGTATCCATAAAAGAGAACATTAGAGAATAAATAATTCACGCATTCTTACTCATTTTGATGATCAGATTAAAACAGAAATGAATAATATATTTTTACATCATTTCACGTATTCACCTTAAAAACATACGACAAAAATAATAATCGAAAAAGTATTTTTGTCTATTTTAATTAATATAAAGATAGAAAGATGCCAATTTCAAATAATAATAATACTAAAAATAAATATCTAATGCGCATGTTAATCTCTTAAGACACTTACAGAGCAATCAATTCGATCATATTTTCGTGATGGAAAACAAGAAATCCACAGAGAATGAG
>JWZT01005375.1:97693-152250 GCA_000827895.1 Thelohanellus kitauei
CTCCCTCATCTTTGTTTCCAAAATATATTTTATCCTTGTTCATAAATTTCGGATGCTTGTCAATATGACATTGATGTTTAATCAGCTTCATAGATTCGACAGAAGGAACATCAACACAATAACGCATTGTCTGTTTCCAATTAGAGATTTAACTATGGAATTGAATCCGAGGCTTAAGTAATCTTCAATATAATTTCTATTTTTTGCGATCGTTGTTTAAATGTACTTTTACACGTTCTATTCTTGATATATTCACTAAATGTAACGATTATCACGTAATCTGCATAGGTCGTCCGCCTAGTTTACTTAATCAAAACAGTTCTATATATCAATATTACATTAAAGCACTAACTGTAAACCTTTATATTCAAAATTGGCTTGAATCACTATGTTTCAAAGAATAAAAATTTTAATTTCTCCAGTAAAACATGAATCTATTAAATATCGAAAATGCAGTAAACCATGTCTATTCTTCTCCCTGTCGAATTTTCAATCTTCTCAATTTTTCATCCAAAAATAATTTTTCATTAATTAGGACTAGAACTAATATATTGTAATTTTCTTTTTCATATCATTTGACATGCTCATAATTAAGAGTGACATCTCAATCAATACTAGACTTTGCATTAAAAATAACAAAGAAATGGTCGAGTATGTTTAATTTGTTGTATATAGATATGAAATCGAAGATTCATTCGCTATGGGTGAGATTTTAGACAAATTATAAAAAATTTAATCGTTTATTTTCAACTCGAAGTACATAAAACTGAACATATTCATTTGTAAAAGCTATTCGAAACGTTTATTACTGGCAAAATGATATGAAATAGAAATTCTCATGTTATTTTTAGAAAATTTGATGGGCTTATCTGCATATAAGCACCATTTTTTGAAAACCTTGCCTTGTTTTCAACACTGTCTATTTTTCACTTTTTTCCTAATATTGTCCGCAGTGTTTGCAAATAAGACAGGGTTTATGGTAATTAATGTAAACCTTGCTAATATAGGGGTTTCTATACTATGTTAGTGACACCGCGAATTGTTTAATAGCTTACATTTCTCGTCAAATTTCGGGTGCTTTATTTTGATTATCTTACACTATCAATCTCATTTTCGATCATAATGTTGTTTTGGTGAAATGGATACAAAGATTTGCCTGAAATGGTTTGTCATTTTATTTATACGAACAGATAAGCGTGTTCTTCAAAAATATTTAAAGTAAATGATAATAACTCCAAAAAATTAAGCGAGAAAAAACCAAAGTATCTATAATTTTGTTGTGTTGGCTTAATTATAACACCAACCATATCGTTAAGAGGTAGTTGTCTCTGATAAAAAATGTCACCTAAATAGATTTCTCGAAAACTTGTGGTTCATTTACCGAATCGTTACTGCGTTTTAACACATTTTATTACAAGATGTTTTTCATTTCTTGACATATATCAGAACATCATATCTCCTATTCATTTTAATAACTTTCCTTAAAAAATGCAGCATGCTTTTTTACTTAAATTAAATATATATAAAAATCTTCATTTCTAGCAAAATTGGAATTAACTTGTACTGATAATCGAATTCGTCGCAAGATAATTAAACAAATTACAAGTGCTATAAAGGGAACCTTTTTGTGAATTTTCATCTGTTTAACTTTATGAAATAAAATAAGAAAACCAAATAGATATATGATATAAAAGCGAGAAATTATCTTATTATAAAAGGTTGATTTAATTTATAAAGATGATTTGAAACGTTTATAAAACAACCCAAGAAAAATATTTTGCGCTGCTCATCAAAAGCTGCGTTGAGAGGTAAAGAATGAAGCAACATTCAATCTCATATATTCTCATTACGGATTTTGAAATTATTACTAATAAATTTTAGAAGCATGACATTTACTCAGAGGAAAATTTAATTTGTTATCAAGCGATACTCACCCGATGTGGATAAAATGTAATTAATCAGCATTTTAACTTATTGCCTAACTTCTGTTCATAAAAATAATTTAGACGTGTAAACCAATAAATGTTAGTAACGAAACTGCTCAACTTTACTCTTAGTGTATCTACGACATAATACAAATCACCAAACGACCTCAGTAGTTACATACATCTAGCGATCTCGCTATCAGTGCTTTGTTTCGACGGTGCATTTCAGCTCATTGATACGGAGAAATCTTCAGTTTAAAAAGTTATTCTTGTTCTCAATATATGGAATGTTAATTGATAAATCCATAGTTTAGTTTAAATTTGATGTAACGCCAAAAAGAGTTTGTTTTTAATATCAACTGTGTTGAGGAAATATATTATACGGTCGTGCGTAATCATAAACAAATCTTATTGGGACGAAATATGGCTCATAGCATACTCAAAACGTGATTTTTTTCAATAAACATGAATTCAAAAAAGAGAATTCATGTTTCAAAAATGTATTTGTATGAAATTTAAAATGTACTCTTTGTATCGGTTCGAAAAGAGCGTATCTTGGTCCAAGAATACACAAAGGGTATGCAATTTGGGGGTTGTCTCTTCGACGAGAAATTTTTTGTTTAGGTTGCATAAGCATAGTCAAACAAACCATTATTCACTTCAATTTTTAATAAAGGCAGCTCGATTGGATCATCCATGGATAAAGGGGCACCGCCAAATTTTTTTTGACTCCAATTCTATCACGCCTCAATATCCAGATGAAGGGTGAAAATACATTATAAATAATATTCCTAAATTTTTTTAACTTTTGCAATTCAGATACGAAGTATTATATCCAAACGGAATGATTGCGAAGCGGCTTACTCACTAATATTTTACTGGTGTAATAATTATATCCGAAGTAGGATTTATTCAACAAACACTTGTGTTTTTATCTAACCAAAATCAGCTATTTGTAATATTTGATGTTAGACTCATTATCCGACGTGAAATCTACCTTGTAATAGAGCTAGAAGCCTACTAAATGGTATTTTGTCACCCTATTCATCACTGCTTAATGATATAGAGCTGTTGTTTTAGAAACGGAACACGATTTAAATCACAATAGGGATATATTAGATGACACAACATCAGGGAAAATATCAAAAGACATCATTTGACGGATCTGAGAATAAATACACATTGGTTACTAAGTGCCAAAAAGAGAATACTTTTAATTTACTTTATGTATCTAAAAGTAATCTTAATACCTAAAAAGTCTTTTTTGAATTCATTTTTTATGTAATATACTAAAAAGTTTGATTGAGCCCTGAGACACATTTGGCCGAGTATGGACGTATTTATTAACTGCGCATAAATAAAAATGTAAATCAAACAATATTAATATTAAATATCCATAAATGTACAGTGATTATACAAATGAAGATAATCGACGATACTTGGTGGCAAAGACGCAATGCAACCTCTCAAATTCAGCGATCTTTTTTTCAAGGCATTGACGGTAGAGTGTTGGAGGATGAATGACGAACCTTTCGAAAACACATGTATAATTTGAACCGTAATGATCACCATTGAAACTGCATAAATAGGTATCTTCGACAACACATGTGAAATGAAAATATCTTTTAGTACTGAGTCTATTTAATAAAATGCAAATACATAATCAAGTTTAAATCACTCGAGGTTGTCTAAATTAATTCCCAATATATCGTCGAATCCCCGCGCAGTTGAATTTCCTCCGGTCAGATAGCAAACTTTTCTTGAAAATGCGAATGATACGTCATTTCTATCATAATAGTACTCCCCGGTTTTTCAACGAATTTCTTTTTTCGTCCACGTGCTAGTAGAAATGTCAAAAATATAGATATGTTTAAATCTGTTGAGTCCGTAGTGCCAATTTGAGACAAATGTATAAAATCTATGTCATCACTAGTTAACTGATTCTTAAAGACAGTTCCAAATTTTACGTAATGTTGAGGAGGCTGTTCGCCGTTCTGAACCACCACTGACCACGTCGATGTATTCAGAGAGAATGTATACATTGAGTCGATGTGCTCATGATTTACAAGGCCACCTAGTATATAAATAGATTCATTGTGATAAAACATACAACTGTCAGTCAATGGAGGTGGCGTATTCTCATCATTATAATAGGTATGAGGAAATAACGTCTGCCATGTAGAGTTTCTCTCATTGAAGGAAATGAGTGAATTAGTGGCTAAATTACCATAATGTGTGTTGACCCGCCGAATACGTAAACATCGTCACCAAAAGAGAAAATAGAAGAACCAAGATAGCCGATTGATGTATCGACTTGAGGTTGATATCGTTTCCAAATACCAGTGAATGTGTTGTAGACCCTCAATTGATTTTATGGTATCAGAGATGAGTTTGACTCACTGCCATATATAATATGAAATCCACGAACAGATGTCATACAATGATATATGCGGCAGTCAGGTGGAGAAAAACTATCTTCCAGATTCATTTTAACTATGTTATCAAACCAATATATAAATAAGCTGAATTTAGTGTTGGCCAATGTTTCAATGAATTAAGATTGTAAAAATATATAATCCAAACACGTTATTTTCTGATTTATTTCACAATATTCATAGATATTTATTTGAGATCGAGATACGAATCAGTGGTGGGTGTGACAGGTGGTCAGCGTTGTGTGATGATGACGTATGCTTATCAGTTTATTCTTTCAAACGCAGCTACATATATAACGAAGTCAAATAAACGAATGAAATGATTTCATGAATTTTCATCAAACCATTACGCATTGCATGAATTAATAACAATTAACGAGATTGGATCGATGATGAAGCTCAAAAGAGAAAAATTATGATTTAAAGACTTTAAACGTAAAAATAGCGTACTAAAAGAATAACATGTCGATGGTTATCTAATCCTGTTTAACCAAACTTCATAACTACGCTTGCCAAGTTCTACTAAACATAATGTTACAGCTATCTGAAATACCAAATTACGGCCAATGACGGTTGTTATGAGATAAATTAAAAGAAATATCGTGCTCATCGTTTTTTATTATTTTTAATTTTATGAAACAAGATGGAGATATTACATGCCAAGGTATGATAAATAATGAAATAAGCATGATAAACTTAAAACCTACAACCCAAAATCGTCATAAATCGTAGAAAATCATTAAGCAGTTTGTTTTAAGATAGGATTAATCTAACTATTATGATTACTCATAATCATCCATGATGACTTCTGTAATGTTTCCCAACGATTAGCTGCAGATTTTGATGCTCCTTTAAACCTCAAAGATTATTAAAATAGTTTTTTGATAACTACCATATTACAATTATAGATATCTGATCGTAAACATTCGTATAACTACGATAATTTTGTGAGAATTACTGGTTATCATTTCTATCCCATCTAAACGAATCCTTTTTTTTAAGAAACGGCTGAGTTGTCCCAACAATATAATTGGCTTGAGTGATATTTCAACCAAATGAAATCGTGTGTTCTCATTAAATTCAGAGATATGTACCTTTTACTGTTTATAATGACCTGGCATATATAAGGAGTGCATTTATTATGTGTTGTGCTTTTACATTTTAATAATAATCCTGATATAAACATCAATATATGTGCATTCGCGGATTTATATCATCAATGTAATCTGTAAAACTCAGGTTTTTAAAATATATTTGAAGAATGGGCTAAATAGTAATAAATTGATTACGAAAAATGTTATTTTATGTCTCAAAAATTGTTACGACATTATTTGAAATGCATATAATATTTCGAAATCCACTCATGACCACAAAATTGAATCAATACCAATAACATTCAATAGATTAACGTCTTAAATCATTCTTATCTGTTGGCGTTTTGAAAAGGGCATACATAGTTTTAGGTTATTCTCATTTTCAACAGTGCCTCAACAGAAAAGACATACAGGGTGACTAAATTTAGCTTTTCGTGATTATACACTGGTTTGAATCGGAGTATATTTCTATAATGATTTTGAAGAAATATTTTTTTCTAAATGAGTCAGTTATCCGAAGTGTTAGTCGTTAATTTAATTACAATATGGTATGTGTCGTCAATTCAAAAGGTTAGGGGTCATAGTCATCGAAAAAATTCAAATGTGGCTCAGACATTTTACACATGTTAAGGGTCAAATAAGAATGCAACTAGTTAATAAATAATTTATGTCTGCTCAGCCATATTGGGCCAGAAGTGTAATTCTAACTAATTTGTTGTATTACCTCAAACCATCTCCATAAAAGTATACAACAATTCAAAGATATAATCGAATATGACCTCAACGAATAAAAGCATCCTAAGAAGAAATATGTTTTTCATATATTTCAAATCAAAAGCTACTGATTTTTTCTACAGATTATTGCGATCATAAAATTATGGATCAATGTCAATTATCTTATTGTTATATTCATGATTATTTACCTTTAAAAATTCTAACATTTATTATCTGGTATAGCAGACGTTTATTGTTCTATATAACTTAATCTATGTTTGAATTTTTTTTTCGATGCGTCGTTCACAAAATAAGAATCATCACGACTCAAAAATCAAGAAAACAAACTCAGATGTATTCATTTATAGAATCCATTAGTCATAGCATCCCAGAACATTAATATAAATCTAAATTGAAAAATACTGGCTGGAATATTTCTGTTGAACATCCTTAAGATGTTGATATACAGACAATATCTCTGGATTCCAGTTTACTATCAGTGTAATGTACTTTAATATTCAAGTATAGTAAAAACAATGAACTTTGACAACAACAAATCGAATCGAAATAATATTTCAGACTTGTGCATAACCAGAGGAAAATCATGACTGCGATGTATTAAGAAAAACCAAATTCGTTGAATTATGAATATAAATGATCTAATATGATAATAAATGCTCAAATCAAACCCTATCATACGATGATTAATAAAAACCTATCTATAAGTCTAATAAAGTAACCCTACACCGTTTCAAAAATTTATGATCCTCAATAGAATCTTTCGAACAATCCAAAACCTCATACAGATTTTTTAAACATAGAATAACTATTTAAAATGGTTAATTACAATATAATATAAAAAATTCTCTTTATTAAACAGTCAGTNGATTTTTAGTAAGTATAACCACACGATGATTAAAGATAGATGGTTCTCAAACAATGAAATCATAGAACACTCAGAAATGCTTCCATGTTTTATCGATTATATTCATTTTTGATATGTGATATTTAAATGGAATGTCAAAAATAAACAATGTTAACTAAAGACTACTTTTTTTATGATATTATCGATTAGAGTCAAATCCGGCTATGTGCATATCTTTTAACCAAATAATCTGCTAAACAGCAGCCAAAGGTTCTTCCTCGTTTTCGAATGACAATAATAAAAGCAATAGATATCATGTAAGTTTAACGAAGTGTATCTTTCACGATCCACTTAAGTATACTCACTTATTTGTTCTGTTTTGTATATGCATATTTAGTATAGATATCTGAACCCTAAATTGACGTTAAGCTGTAGAATTGGTCGCAGCTATCGGGCATAATCAGATTTGTCGGTATATGCTGTAGTTAATAATTAACTAATTATTTTGGTAAAATTGCTATATACTGTAATTGTAGTACTTGATTATAAGAAAAACGAAAAGAAAAAATGACTTTTACATGAAATTCTAATGAAGCTGGCGTTGTTCAAAATTTAGCTCAATGTCACAAACATTTGATAATGACGAAAGACAATAATCTTCAAACATGTACCATCAACGCTAGGTATGACATCTAGTTTTATCAGCTGACATTGCAGTTTCTACAAAACATATTTATGTTGTTTAAATTTGTTGTGTGCTATTTTAATAAATGGGTATGGAGGTGGTGAATTTCATAATCACATTGCTATTCCAATACAGTTAGGTGTAATCTCACCTTGTGCATATGCTATTGTGGCCGGAAGTCTTTTTCTAAATCAGGTTCGACAGTATATTTCTGAATAAATCATCAAGATGGTTAAAAGAAAAATATAACGCATTTTTTGAAATATCAACCATTAAAACATGTAAACGATGGTGACAACAATTATCTTGGTTATAAACATATTTATAAGTTATACGTTTAAAAGTCTTTTTTTAGGTGTAAGGTTAAAATTCTATGCGCCCTGTGATCAGTTTTCTTCTTGTTGAAATCATCTGAGCGATTAATTTCAACTTTACAATTTGAAGCACTTTGGTGGAATAGCCTCAGTGATATTACTGGTTTGTTGTTTGTTGGAAAAACTTACCTTTTAGGCCAGTTTCGGCATGAACCAATTGACGACCACGTATGATATTTTGTGATTTGTGACTTAAATTCAATGACTCGTTTGTCGCCTCATACATATGAAAAATCGTCAAACGATCAGAAATGGACAACAACATTTAAACTACACTAAATATAAACGATCATATTTTGACTTGTTTAGAGACAATATATTTGTAACTGGCTCGACGCGCTGCTTTTAAGATCATTTGATTCTTTGATGCGGTTCAGAAGCAAATATTTTAGTTTTGCAAGTCATTTCCTCAACGTCATAAAAATATTCAAAACTATATGTTCGATATTCCAAGTACAATTGTATTTCAAATGTCTGAAAAATTCTGAAAGCAAGAGGATGGATCAAAATATTAAGCTAATATAAAAGTAAAATCTACTGTGTTGTTCATTAAAATAAACAATGTTTTTAAATATTGATTTATATAAATAGCTGAGGGTCTGTGTAGAAGTTCTTAAATGCATAAATTATGCTGTTAAAAGGAAAAACTTTGAAAAAACCTAGATTTGAATAAATAAATGTTAGAAAAAAATGTTGTCTAGAGCTTCAAACAAAAATATTAAAGCAGAGGTTATTAGGAATGTGGCAATATAATATATAATACATTTTGTAGTTATTTAGAATTTGACTCAACAGATTATGCACCTAATGTATCTGTATTGTACAATCAAATAGCGACATCATTTTTATAATTAATCATATTTCGTGCCATTATATGATAAAGAGAATTTCAGCAGATGGTTAAAAACCGAATGATGAGATCGGCTTAGAGAAGAGTTGTTTTGATAATATATAAACTTTTCACTCTCATCGGCTTAATTCTAATTAAAAAAACTATTTCATGACTAATACAGCTGAAGATCATGGTTAAATAATCAATGTCACTTCTACATTTTATATTTCTAGGTTACAGAATAGAGTTTTTCGACAATTCCAAATGTTATTAACATAAGTAAGTACATTCATGCGAACGACTGGCTTTTAAAAACATGCTCTGTCCTACCGATACATCCCACATGCTCAATTAAATTTCATATTATTTAGTAAGAAGAGTCGTAAATAGTTGCATTCAATTGGCATAGAAGTGGAATTTGTAAATCGATAAAAGTGTGGTATGCAAGCATCAATGAGAATTTTTGTTGGTTCTAAAATAACTAGTAAACATAATTCTCATATTACGCATCAAATAATCAATCATTTTCATCCAAATTCACAAAATTCACCAAGGCCTCGGGCAAAGACATGGCTTCGATTCTCAGTTTCGATGATCTGCTGATCGATTCAAGACATAAACTATATAGTGATGGTACCCGAAGCATGATCCTTTCCAAATCAGTGAGAGACATTCGATTCTTATCAAAACCTCCAAAATAGTATAGGCTCGACTCGTCAACAACTGTCATGTAATGGTGATAGATGCCTGTTTTGAGAGTCTAGATATAAAATTATGATACATTATCCATTTTAATCCATTCGAGGGTGTCGAAATCAATTTTCCATATATCAGAGTAAAATTTGTTCGTGCCTGGACGTTTCCCACCACTCAGATAGCCTATGTTACGAGAAAATGCAAATGATTCTTCGATCCTATCGCCTGGATAGTTTTGATTTCTCGTGCTAATATCTCGAGTAGTCCATGTATTGGACGAAATATCGAAAATATTGATCGTTGTAAATCTGTTAGGTCCAGTATTTGAATAGCATCCAAACGTATAAAATCTATGATTTGTATATATATTACTTTCTTTTATACACTTTTCCAAATATTTGCTGGTCAAGAAGAGGCTTTTCCCCAATTGGCATCACAGCAGACCACGTAGACGTCCTTAAACAGAATTTGTACATTTTGCCTAAGTGTTAACTTAAATGGCCACCTCCTACTACGTATAGCGACCCGTTGTGATAAAAAATACAACTTCTAAACATTGGTGGTGGTGTATTGAGACATGTATTATCGATATGGGGAGATATATTTTGCCAAGTCTCGTTAATTATATCGAATGTGATGATCGAATTTGTTGCTCGAACCGGATGAGAAATGCTACAGCCGCCGAAAATATAAACAGAATTTCCAAACGTACAAATCGCAGAATCGACACAGCAGTTTTCTTTTTCAGCTGGTGCTTTGTGTAGTCTCCAACTGTCTCTCAATGTGTTATAGATCCACAATTCATTGCAATTCCTCGATTGCTGATCATCGTAACCTCCATATACGATGATAAATTCTCGTACAGACGTCATACATAGTCCAAAAACACACGAAGGCATCTCCTTTAAGTTGCTAACCTTAATTCGACGATATAACACGAATGGATAAAATCCTTCTTAGGAAATATTGCGTATATAATATTTTTATGGGTGCCTCGCAAAATGTTTATGAATAATATTTAGACGTGTCCTCATGTTCTATGAAATTCTCACATCTGAATCAAGCTAATAACAAATGTGCTTATAGCATTCGATGACTGTTCCAAAGTAAGAAATTATGAGTGAGAGGTGATCAAAAAAGGCCGCATCGAAGCGTTTTGAGTGAATATTAAAATTGTACGACATCATGCTATGGAGACCTGTTTAAATTACCTCACGAAATATACCGATTACAAACTGATCTATAGGTACGCACAAATTCATCAGGCTATTCCTCTGACCATTAAAAATATTATATCCAAGCGTATTTTTTTAGAACTATCAATGCTGTGCTCTGAAGTGCAGATAAAAACAAACAAAGTAAGCTGCCGCGTCAATATAATTGCTTTTTTTAAAACCTATAAGGGTATCTGTTGTTCACTTAAACAGAAAATGATCGTTAAACTATATTGTTTCGAGCTATTCGTGTAGCCTCTGTGTCGTCATCAGTCGTAGATATTTCCTATGTGATTATCTTACTATAGGATTAAGGTGAATATTCTAACTATTCTAATATCACTGCATTATTATAAAACCTTTTTCTCCCAAAAAGAAATCGATACAATTCATTAGATACACAAAATACGAAGTGTGAAATGTTCCTTAAATGCATTAAAAGGTATATTAATTTGTTCATTAACTCATTTAGTAATCTGTCGCACAGTTTATTTAATTGTCCATAATGACCGATTTAGATGTCAACGAATTTAAATTACACTTTATATGACAAAATGAATCAACGTGTAAAAGTAGAATGTTTTGACTTTTGTGACCTTATTCACTTCGTAACGTTCCTGTGCACGTGCGCCTTGCCTAAATTCTAACTTCAGCTTAATATTTTACGAGCGTTTTTTGATTTATGTCAGTTTCAAATGGCCAGATTCCTAACAAGTATATTATTGCCCGTTTTAATAAATGTAAAATTGATACGATAAGGATTTAAAAAGAGAAATCCAGTAATAGTCTGCTCTGGAAATACAGTGCTTTGACGGTTCGGATGTCGACTTTACTAGACGAATGTTGACTTTTCTAATTAAATGTGGGGCTCTAATTGGACCACTAAAAGTACTCTCATGCTAATTTCAAGTACAAAATCGCACACATCAAGGTCTAAAGATTTCGTCCCTTTGTCCGCGCGTGCGTTGATTTATACACCTTGTTTTACTATATAGCGACAGACATTTAGCGCTATAAAAATTAAATTTCAAAGCATAACAGGGTTTCAAGATTTATGGATGAAAATACTCTGATGTAACTTGCGAGCTAGAATCAAATTTTTAGAGTGTTCGATTACCGAGTTATAACCGTAAATCGCACAATGTACTTTTACTCCCAAATACACATCCGTGATTTAAGCCTAGAAACGATTCATTCCATTACTAGGTTTACCATTCGTTATCGTCAACTATGAGCTTCAATATCGCCATCTACAAAAAGATTGTTAATGAAACGAAAAACAAAATGCTACTGACAATATTCTTTTGAATCATAGAGTTCCATTGGATTTTTTAGGAAAATTACGGGAACGATAACGAATGGTATATCCAGAAATGGAATGAGTCATTTCTAGTGATAAATCACCTACATGTTCTTATGAGTAAGAGTAAATGTAAATTGTGCAATTGATGGCTAAACCTCTATAATCTAACACCCGAAAATTTTTTTTTGTTTCGGAAGTTACGTTTAAGTATTTTCATCGACAAACATTGAAGCCTCAGTGCATGTTTTGAAATTATATTTTTTTGAGGCTAAAAACCTGTCGCAACATAGTCATATAAGTTAAATAATGTAAATGTTCGCAAATGTACAGTAAGAAGGTCACATATATCTCGAGACTTCATAATGCATGATTTTGTTTTTGTAAATATACATTAGAGTAGTTGTAGTGGTGAAAGCCGAGACCCATACGGGACTGGAAATGTCAATATTCGGACCAGAAAAGCACTGTAAATTAAATATTAACTGGTCTTTGTAGCGAATAACTGATATTTTAAAAACTTTCGAATTGGAAATTTAGGAAAATGTTTAAATCAGACAATCAGAAAACACAAATACAAAAAGCAGATATGTTACATGTTATATGAGTTTGTATCTTTTTTTCGTGGTAAGAACATTCGAAAGCAAACATTTTTTTCAGATTGTAGATGAGTAAGCTGAAACTTTGCTAACATATATTTTTGTAAATATATTATAACAAACGATGATGAACATGGCGTGTCTTTTGCGATTTACATTATCAATCTCTTGTAAAACCAACGGATGCTTAATTGTTCCATATATTTTGACTTCAGAACGGATGGTAAATCTAAAAAAGTTTATGTGAACTTTAATACCCGAAAAATGAAAATAATATTTAGAAATTTACCAAACTAAAGTCACGAGAAATCAATTTATGTTGAAAATCATTGACATTTTTGTATGATAATTTATTTGTGAAATAACAAAATTAAAAATATATTTAAGGTTCATTCTATCAAGCTATTTCAAATATAGGAGTTACCAAAAAAAGGTCAAATTTATATTAATGACTTTTAAACCAATTTTGTTTCTTTATACACATCAAAATATGTCTTTTTTGAGCACCAAGGCATGGACAGGCAGAAACATTCGACTAAAGCGCGTGTGATAATTGTTTCAGATTCGAATTCTTATGAAAAAAAGTTTGAAAATATTAAAAAAAAAATGCCTTTGGTGTATTTTAGAGATTTCAATGTATTTAAAAGAAAACCACCATCAGTAAACGTTTCGATCATTACAGGATTTTACATTCAATCGTTTCCACCTAGCGCACACGCGTCGTGTTTTTTTGTCAAATCTTTAAAAATCATGGCAGAAACCGAAGAATTTTATCTGTATATTCGAATAATTATCCATAAAATAGTCAAAAACAACGAAAAGGAAATAACTTGATTCATTTTACGTTAAACGTGTGAAGCATGCGCAATAAAGTGAAAACGATTGAGTGTAAAGTCAGGTTCGTGTTCCATGTACCAAAAAACGAGATTAGTTAGATCATGTGAACACAGTGACTCATTCAACAATTTTCACCGATGTTCGATAAATATTCTTGCATTAGTTTCTCAAGGTATCTTTAATTCGTATTAAACCAATGATTTACTGATTTATCTTTAGGATTTCATTAATTCCACATTATCCTTTAATAAACTAGGATTATACAGCGGTTGATTATGGACGAAACTATACGAGTTTTAATTGCTATATGTTAGGTGTAAGCTCGAATACTTTACAGCTATTAACATTGATATTTCATTCATAGAAACCAATGCCTAGGACAAATCTGAAGGCAATGAGTTTTTTTAACGGTTTTTTGCCCTAATAATAATGTCATTCGATCAAATCTAATGAGGTGAATTGACACCAGCATACAAGTCATAGATAAATTTGTGCTAAAAGTCTAGAAATGTGCTGGTAAATGATCATGAGTTTTCCGAAAAGTTAATGAATGATGAATGTCGATCTATCCCTGAAATAAAGCATTGACAGTGTAGATTGGTATATTTTGTACGCCTCTCATACAGAAGATATCAATTTACTAGTAAACTGAGCAATACAAACACAATCAGGTTTTTTATGTGACATCATTCTATGTTTTATAATAATATACAGCTAAGTCAGAATATTACGAAGTTTTTGGGACCGTAAAAATTACATAGCTATATCCGAATAATTCGTTTTTATCGGGTTCGTAATATCCGGTCGTAAATGTATTTTACAATACCAATTGGATAACTTTTGACTAGAGTGATTTTTCGATTTAAATTTTTACAAAAAAAAAAATATACATGCTGTTCTCAATTAACGTACGAATTTTTAATTAACTTTTTGATCAAACTTAACATAATTTGGCAGATTAAAACAAATAGGCATATTAAAACACACCTGGGTGAATATTTGACCAGCTTTGACGAGTTAAGTTTATTATATTTTTTTAATATTGATGTTTAGTGGACAGTTGTTTATGTTAAAAAAAACTGACTTTTCCATTCAGGTGTGTATTTGATTATAACAAAGAGGAAAAACACAATTTAATGGAGGTAAAGTTAAGTTTTTTTTTGAGTACTTAAACTCGTATGGACTATGTCTTTTCCAGAGGAATTTTCTCATATTTAGGAAGATCCGAACCATCATAAAAGTTTAGCCTTGTTTTAAAATTTGAGTTTTGGTTTGCATTAAATCTCATCGTGCAGTATTTAGGGCCTTGGTTTTTCCTTATTAAATTAGGAGATGCTAGATATATTACTTCTAACTGCTCTTCTTAGTGTATTTTACACCATTTAATATTTTCGAGATTCATCACAGTTGTTTTCGTTGAATCGGGAATCAAAAAATACCATGGTTATTCTTGAGATAGAATCATAATTACTTTCTGTCATGCTTGAATTATTTCTTAAGCTCATCTTTATCATGAAACAGGTTGGTATAAACATCAACAATCGATAGAAACATCAACATTAAATCGTGAATAAAACATAAATCACCAAACAGGTCAAATCTGTGCAAATGCGTCTTTAAATATCGTACTAGATTTAGTCGCCAAAATTACGTGACACTTTGTGAAAAAGTTAATTTAATATTCCTACGTTCATTGGGAATGGCATACATATCTCTGTTTGTTGTAAAAATTATAATTGCCATAAAACTTTATTCAAAAATATACAAATTATTTTTTTGAAATAAATCGAAATAATCAAAACAGTGTTAGGATTTAGAGAACGTGTGTTTAAATGAGGCCTTGATTTGAACCCACATAAAATGTGTGCCTTTTTGTTAAATATTTTATGAGGTTCAAGATTTGTTAAAAATGGAATGCACATTTCTCTGGATAAGTCAAAGTTCAAACTGTCGAATGACTGTTTTATGTCAATTTCTCATGGAAAATTTAATATGAAAACCCCGTAAAGTTAAATATTTTATTACATAATATTAAAAAGAAAAACAATAATAGTGATTAACAGTAACAAAGACGAAAAGTAAGGCAGACGATCTGTAGAAAAACGAATAGAGTCCGAACCGTCAAGATATTCAATAACTGAACACGTGACGAATCAAGTCGTGGTTTCAAAACTTCTTGAAACGGAGAAGAGTGAAAAATGCCGAAAGTTATATTTGCCAGCCACATCTTAAATTTACAGGGTATTTCCTTCAAATTTGATAGTTTTCGTTTTGATTTTATGTGCGTGTATTTTTAAAAATTTTATACAATATTTTATTTCGATGAATTTAGTTTGAGTATTGTAAAAAAAAAATTTTGACATGGAAAATAAATTATCAAAACTTATAGCATGTGGGTTTTAGGCTCCTATACTTTTCGGAAAATTTTAACAGATCGGTTTGTTTCAAAAGTTACAAACTCTCCTAACTATAGTGTGCTTCTCAATTTTTTTAATCGAAGCATATGCGCAGTAATTCATTTTTATTCATCAAACTTTGAAGAAATAGACGTGAATTTTGCATATTTAAAATTCGAATGTGATATGCTTTCTTCATAGATACTCCTATATATAGGATTTCCTGTCATTTTATAATTTCTTTTTTACTTCGGTCTTTGGAAGTATTTAAACATCTACAGGTACGTTATTCAAAGAACATTACATTGACGGAAATTACGAAATTGTTAACATGCAAATATATCTTTCGGGGTCAGCTTGGTGATACATATCCGCCTACATACACAGATTCGGGAATTGAAAAACACAAGTGCTAAACACTGATCCTCTTGCCTTAGCCTGCTAGGAATACGGTACCAAAGCTGAAATCGGTTACATAGAAGAAATTATTTTATTAGAATACGCAATGGTTTGTGTAAATCAATTATATCGTGTGGTTGATGTTGTAAATAGAGCAATTTTGTTTTCTTGGCTAAGGTATTTAAAATATGTTGTCAAAAATGTCGATCAATCTGAGAAAAATAGATTTGGCAGGCATTAACTTCGAATTCATTCATCGTATTCTCATATTTTTGCTTTATCGAAAATGTTTTCAACAGTGGAATTGCTTCATTATATATTTTAGCCTTAAAATGAAAGAGCGCGCTTGACCTAATCAACAAAATGGTGTAATTGATTAGACTCAAGTTTTGCATTTGTTTGTATTATTTCGTGCAATCCGATATTTCGGGGTATATGTTAGTAGAACAAGTCAACGACTAATTTTTGTTTTATTTTATGCACAATCGTCTATTCCAATTATAATTGATAAAACGATAAGAATAACCATGTTTCTCTCTTAATTCTCAGAAATTTGCAAGGCACTATGTTACACAGAATTTTGTAAATTTCTTTAAAACCCGATATTGAAAAATTCCATATAAAACATAACACGTCTAGTTTTGGTACGTTTTCTTTAAGTTTATTTTTCATATCAAAAAATGTCAGTTACATAACTGAATACCATATACACTGGGTATAAATTACGACAAATTTTAAAGGGGAAAAACAACTTAAGGAATATAAAAACCAAGTATTTAGGATAAACATATAGAGTTAGTTTTGAGATTGCGATCATAACTTTCGGAGTCTTCTTGGTTATGTGTTAATCATGTTTCATAAATATTAACGACAAATGATGCATGGATTTAAATTCTTATGTTTTGAAACTAAACCCAACTAGGAACTTTAGCTATGTGGCTAACAACATATACAAATAAATAGCTTTACAAAATGTAGAAAAAAGGGGTTAAAATAGATGAAAATATAATGTTTATTAAAAATACCAAAAAAAACAACTAATACCTATGACGTTTTATTCCAAGTAGGTCAAAGATTGACAAACAAATATTCACCCAAAAATTAAAATAGAAAGGTAGATGGGTCATCCACAAAAAAACCGTATCACGCAATTTCACCGAGCAAATTTGACAGACCGATGATTCCCGAAAAACTGACAGGCCGATCATTGCCGAAAATTTAACAGACCGATAATTACCGAAACTTTGACAGTCCGATAATAAACGAAAAACAAATTTTCAGACGATGGCCGAAAACTACTCTCCGAAAATTGACGAAAACTAACATGCAATAACCTTTATGTATTTAAAACTCGATATTTTGTATTGGTTGGTTCAAAGAAGCCAAATCGCTAATCTGCATGAATTTTTATCCATAATGGTGACAACCTCATTTTATATCTGATGAAATATTCGAAATTTTGAAATATAATTCGTTGATAGTATATAAAAATCCGCCTTCGATACTAGGGATGTAACGGTCTAAATGATAATAGTCTTTATCTGTGTCCTGGGTTAAATCTATAAAATTGAAAAGGCAAAAAACCCAAAATAATTAAATTAAATTATTGGGTGAGGGAAGTATAAGGTTTTCATTTAGTATAAAGAAGAAAATCCTGTAAAACTTTATTTTTGGCACGAACCCAATTATTTCTTTCTTATGTGGATCGTGTCAGCAGTACAAATAGATAATTTTAAGACGAAAAATTCTTCAGATAAATTGTCATCATAATCAAGGTCAATCAATTTTAAACCCAGTAAAATTTTTGATGATTTAAACATCATTGATAATTGATTGGCATAGTCAATTTAGACAGTTTGTATCAATTCATACCAAGGCAACCTATAAGCTTAAAAATTCGATAGCTGTAACCGTGGAATAGACGAAAATAGCACACAATTTATGTTGTCCATATTGATGAGTGTTTTTTGAAAATGTTAAGATTACAGGCTTTAAACTTAACTTTGGTATTTTTAAACTTCGATTTGGGGCAGCGGGTTTTTTACGGCGTTTTTGAAATCAAAACCGTGTGTATCTAAATTTTTTGATTTACAGATTTTAAACTTCGATTTAGTGGAAGAAAAATTTTGGAAAAAATAAAAAGAATAATACTAAATAAAATTGTTTAATTTTTTTTATAATTTCATTACTTAAGGACCTTTTACATACTGGGTTTTCAGGTATATTTCGTCCTTTATTGGTTCATTTTTTTTAATTTTTCACAATTCACATGCAGGTGCTTTTTTCTATGGGTTAAAGAAAAAAATGATGTAAACTTTCTAATTGGAGAGGGGGGTTGTAATTTTCGATAAATCAGATGTTTTAAAGTTCTCCTAAAATTATAAAATCCACCGCAGCCCACATATGCTACACGTTTAAAAAATTAATGGGAAAAAATGTGTGTTAACCAGACCCAACACTAAATTCAAAGGATGGTGGCTTACTTAAAATTTCCACCTTTTCCCCTTTTCCTATCCAAAGGTAAGCTTTGACAGTGTTAAAATTAAATTGTAAAATTCGAAACTAATTGAACCCAAAAAGGATGAAATAGACCTGAAAACCCAGTATGTAAAAGGTCCGTAAGGAATTAAATTATAAAAAAAATTAAATAATTTTATTTGGTTTTATTCTTTTTATTCATTGTATTTTTTCCAAAATTTTTCTCCCACTAAATCGAAGTTTAAAAATACCAAAGTTATATTTAAACCCCGTATATAAAAGATGGAGAATTCTGCTTTGAGGCGAAAACATAACGACTGAGGAAAAACTTGAATGACTGTTTCTAAATTACGACAATAGTATGGATCCTAATAGGCTTACGGAATGCATATACAATAACTGGGTATTTGGAATAGATGAATGCTATCAATCAGAAGATGGTTTTTATGTTTGGAAATACGTCAGGTTTTTTAAAGTGTAGCGTCGAGATAACAACTCCTTCTCTCACACGAAATAACAATCAGAATGAAGTATGGTATGGAGTGATGAGTAGGCATCACACAACAGGATTGAACAGGATAACGATGACTTACTTACTGAGACGATAAACACTCACAAAACTCATAACTACATCAAAGGAGAATACCCAGAATATATAGAGAGTTTTGTAAATTTTTAAACATCATTTGGCGGGGAACACGATATGAACATTCAGATAATTTCTGAGCCTCAGTTACACAGGTTCGTGTTGAGGAATCGTATATCATAAAAAATTGCAGATACTTTAGAATAATTTATCAGAGAGGTAGTTTGTTAAAACGCGATTTAACTTAAACATTATCTATTTTTCCGCTTATTTTATCCTTTTTTTTGTTGTTCTTTTTTGGATTCACAAATGTTAAAAGTATTAAACTGAGTCTTGACTGCGGAAGAGTTCAGAGCAGTGTTACCATTGATTATTAATCATCTTTACAAACGAATTCCGAGAATAAACATTTCTTTGAATATTTTACCAAAGATTATCTCTTCCTCGCTATTAATTCAAAAAAACGACAAATTTTATGAAATATATTTTGAGTCGACAAAAAAGTGATCACCAAATTTACTTATCGCCAATATTTTTGATAAAATGCCTGAATTAATTAAAAACAGACACTTCTAGTTATAAAACGATGAACAAAGGTTTATTTAATTTGGCACACACACAAATAAACGATAATATAAATTTTGATCTTTTAAAAGTTTAAATTATGGCTGATTCTCTTTAAGTAATCCACTTTGTTTGAGGGATCATAGGTAATTGCAATAGTATGGATCCTTAAATTCAGGTCTCTGTATTTTCTTCTTGTTTGTCTAGTCGTGGATCCAATAGATATTTGGGTGATTAAAGCTCTGTTGAGAGCTTCATATTCCTTGAGTTTTTGAAGGAAATTAAAAATGTTTG
This sequence comes from Thelohanellus kitauei, assembly GCA_000827895.1. Lineage (NCBI taxonomy): Eukaryota > Metazoa > Cnidaria > Myxozoa > Bivalvulida > Myxobolidae > Thelohanellus > Thelohanellus kitauei. The sequence continues at coordinate 117,981 of JWZT01005375.1, forward strand.
GATGGTTTGATCCAACGAATCGACAAAAGGCATTGTGCCAACCTTCGACAGAATTGTTTGTTCGCCCCATATTATTTATAGTGGCATCATATACATTCCATGTTTCGATTGCAAATAGGGGCTGGGATACAACAATGCCATTATTAATATGCCCAATATATGTTCTCTCAAAATATGTAAAAATGGGTTGCAATAAAGTCTCATTATGTACAAAAAACGTGTGAGATCGCAATCCTATGTATCCTATGACCACGTCTCTTGAAGGGAGAAACGCTAATGCAGGAAGCATTTTTAACATTAAATTGAAATTTTCCTCGTTTCCGTAGCGAGCTCTTATATCGGAATGTTCATTGATTTTCCTCCAAAATGCTTGCATGAAATGATAATAGCAAGTTTTCACAGCGGCATTCGGAAAACAGGCGCGAAGAGATTTTATAGCAGATTGTTCGAAATCTACCATGATAATTTCAGGATTCAAATGTTCATTAAGGGCACGGATCGAGGAAAATAGTAATCTATATACTATTTCAGACTTTGCTGGCAGTAACGCGTATAAAATTGGTACAACCTGATCATTTATCACGCAATGAATTGTATATAACTGGGAAAAGATATTCGGACATATTTTGAAAGTGCCATCGCAAAGCCAGCATGAACTTCTAGACAATAAATTCAATGCTTGTTGCGTCGTGAAAACTAGAAATCTTCCTCCGGCTATGTTTGAATCAACAAGTAGAAATCGTTCACCACTTATTGTAACTTTATATTCCTCAGGAATGACAAGATTGTCATATGTTTGAGGGAGTGGCAACGGTGCGTTTTCAACCCTGCGTGTATATTGTATGGTGTCTGTTATATTACGCAGTGGTGGCAGTGCGCCAATTACTGCTTCTGATAGTCTTGCAGTAGCGTGAGCTAATATTTTTTGGTTCGTTTGCTGTGTACTGCGTGCTGCATGCCTTATTTAGCTTAAGACTTTACGGCTCCTAGCATGTGAAATATTTGGACCATGGCTATGTGGACGTGTGAGAACAAACCTTGTTTGATCGGTCTTACAACGTCCACGGCACTTACTTTTATTGTAGTTAGCACACCGCCAAAAAGTGTAAAGTGTACCTTGACTCTCTTTATGATAGACGTAGCCATCCTTTTCAAGAACAAATCCACCTCGCTGACTTTCAATTAATCGAAACTCTCTAATATTAAAGAAAACTTAAAATAACACGAATATTTACATACCTATTTAAGTTGTCCATTATATTCTTTAAAATTTTAAAATTTCGGCAAAGTTCGAATTATCATATCGTACGGCCAAACTATGTGATATGGTTTTTTAATCATTAACCCATACTGCTGGTTTTACAAGGTTTACATCCTAAAGCGCACTGATTACATCCTAACCCGCACATGAGAGATACATATCAAATTTTGTTTTATATGAGATAAAATAGTAGTTAGTGTCATTTAATAAAATTATTGGTATATCTCTGATGTGCAATTTATATGAGACGTATGCGCTTTAGGATAAAAACTTTGCATTTAAAACTAATTCATAAAAATATAAAATTTAAATCCACATAAACACGCTGGATTTCACGTTAATTGTTATCGATAATTTGTTTTCGGTAATCATCGGCCTGTCAAATTTTCGTCAATCATCGGCCTGTGAAATTGGATCGGTCAAATTGCATGGAATCCAAAAAAACACCATTAACTAGATAGGATCAGAAATGTAATATAATAACGCAGTTGAAAATATTAACAGGAAACCTTCTTTTTATGATCACAAGGATCGATTTTATTTGAAAGATGAATACACAGAGTTTTCATAACTGAAAATACACAGTTATAGGATGATAATGATAACAATTATTGTTTAGGCGCACTCGCCGCGAGAAGATTACAATTGTATGAATCGGATTACATATCAGGATAATTTTTTGAAGAAGATAAATTATCTAACGTTAAGACAATATTTTAGATATATTTTCGGCGTCGATCTCCGAATGTTTTCAGTTCAGTATAAGTCGATTGGGTAGGTGTTTTGAGTAATCGTAGCCCGGTAGTTTCCGTCTGTTGGTTGAAAACTTATTTTTTTGTTCGGTTAAACTCGTCCACAATATTTGATTATTTCAAGTATTCGCCAATCATATTTGTTTTAAGAATGTCATGCGTGTTTGGATAAATTAAGAAATATTCATAAGGTTCAAATATTTAAACTTCACTGTTAAAATACGTAGGCGATATAAAAAAAATTAAATTTACGCCCTTTAAACTCTACGCCGACCGCTTTCACCAATCCATTAGAACCAAGTATCAGGAACCTTCAGAAAAGTTTTCAGGACAATCAATTTCAATAAAAAACTAATTTGGACTAAACTTTAAGTATTACATTCTAAACTAGCCGAGCCGCCCCAAAACATCAAGAATTTCTAGGGAATTCTTATATTACGGTTTAAATGTACATTCCAGGTGATTATGTGGGGCCAGAGAATCGTTTTTTTCCCGTATGACATCGATTCGTGAATTTATCATATTATATGGGGGTTATGACTACGGTAAGGCACTGATTGTGAGGAATTGTGGACCTACGATACCGTAAAATGTGTTTGGAGACGATTCCCAATACGTTTTCATGTAAGATTCTATTGCGTAAATCCCTCAATTTGCACCTCTGGCAATTTAGTATACATCTTCGGTGGAGAACGCCTTTCTGTTTTTGCGGGACGTACTAATTGCCTCGTTTCGTTCGATATTTCAAGTGGTAAATGGCAGCTTTTGTCTCCCTATATTCATGATTATGACGAGAATACGCCTCCTCCAATGTGTAATCATTCAATCTTTTATCACGACGAAGCCTTGTACTTAATAGATACCCCTCAGGCCTGTCAAGGATTACAGAAAATTTTCAAAATCTGTTTGAAGACGTCAACATGGTCCTCGTTTAGGCAAAATGGTCTTAAACCTATTTTTACTCACCAAGTATGCGCGACGGTGTATAACAATCTGTAAAATTGTAAAAATATAGATTATATGCATTTGAAGATCGTGAATATATTACAGACCGATTTCGAGAAATCTGGATTTACGATTTTTTGACAAATAATTGGACTAGGAAAGACACCATCTCAAGAAATCAGGAGTATCCAGCTGATCGCAAGCGTGAATCATTTGCATTTTCCAATAACGTCGGCTATATGAGCGGAGGGATGAATCCCTACACGAATACATATTTTTCGGACATCTGGAAGATTGATCTGCAATCACTCGAATGGTCAAAACTTGATAATGTATACTAATTATATCAATAGAATTTCACAACTGGGCAAAGAATATTCAGATGTGTGTTGTGAATAATACGTACTTATACAGATTTATATGAGATTGCGAGGACATATGCTGCTTCAATACGCTGCAAAAAATCCCCATCCTGCTGCTCAGAAACCAATCAGAAGTTCACGTCATATGATGAAAACATACAAGATGCCCAAACATCAGCATTCTTGAATGAACCGCCTTTAAAGGACAGTGATTCATCATATGAAGCTTAATATGAATATTTATGATCTATACTTTTCAAAAATTGACATTGACTTAGTTGGGGATTGAATGATTACTTGTTTAGGTTTTTTAAAATCCCCGATAAGCAATGGTGTCACATTTAATGTATGAATATTTCCATCATGCACACAAAAAATCCTACTATTTTTCATTGGCAAGTAGTGGTTTCCAATTAAATTTCAATCATCAATCCTCATAATTCTCCCACTCAAGCGTAGAACTGCAGTTTAGTAACTTATTGTAGAAGCACACAGTTTGTTTTTCTTTCGGGTTGGATGTGTTTTGTAAATGAGAGATTAGCCATTCTGTTTTCAAAACCATGTCTGCATTATAATATCAATCATATATATAATAGATTAGTTTCACTCACTCGGTAACGCTTTTTAATACTAGTCCTGGTCATACTATCTTACCACTATCATACTATTTAAATTTTTATCATTTTGAACATTGTCATTGTGTTTTTTCTTAATCTTTCTGTTTGCTTCATGTTGAAATTTCTCAAAATACATACAAGCCTGAGTAAATCACTCAGGAACGTTGATTAATTATTTCTCCCATCGTACCATCTTTACAATGAATTTCCGTATGATTTTTCTATGATCACACTATCTATTCTTCTTTCATATTGATAGATGTAAATTTTGTCTTTTCTCAATTTTTTGGTTTGCGAGATGTTTAATCATATCAAAATGTATGCAAGCCGGTGAGAAAATCAATCAATCGTGACCGTTTTTTAAGCATTCTCCAGATCGTACCATCTTAACAATAATTTGTCATACTATTGATTGGGATCGTTATGTCTTCATCAATTTCGTATTAATTGATTGATTTGACATGAAGGAATCTGAATTATAAATTTAAGCACAAATAGAATTGTGTCACTCAATAGCCCAGAAAACGCTTAACTGCGCTTGTCTAATACAAATTAATGAGTAGCTATATTCATTCAACCAATTGTCAATTTTTTTAGACTAAGAGTAGGTTTTAATATTTATGAAGTCGAAAAAAACAACCAACATCACGCATTTTAAATGATCGCGATTACCGGGTTTAACATCCAATAGCGGCCACCTTGATTTTCAATAATGGCCACCCAGTGCGCGTGCGTTTGCAAAAAGCGTGTAAAATGAATACTTCAAAAGTAGAAATTTCGCAAGACCTGAGAGATATTATTATGACTGGTAGTGAAGGAAAATCCAGGAGAAACGTTTCAAGGATTTTAGGTATACCTCGTACGACTGTGAATAAAATCGTGGAAAAATTTAACACAACTGGATCTTCACAAGCTGGGGCTCGTGGTGGGGCTAGAAGGACAATCCTAAATGAAGAAATTAAAGAAAGTATAAAGAAACTCATCGATGATAATTCCACAACGTCTATTGAGAAAATTCAAAATAATCTAGAACTTAATACTGTGTCCCTTACTACTATATGTCGTTGGGTCCATGATATGGGATATACATATAAAATTACCAGGCCAGTTCACGAAAAACGCAACGACGAAACAACAAAACTTATTAGAAGGGAATATGTGAGGTGGTATAATTCAAATGATCCATACTATAAGATCCGAAACTTAATTAACATAGACGAATCGCCGTTTAACATTTGTATGTTTCGCAGTCATGGATGGGCTCCTAAATCGAAAACTCCGAATCCTGTTGTGAAGTCTCGTAGCCAAAACGTAACGATGATAGTTGCGGTTAATGGGTTGAACATTGTACATTGCGAGGCCATTTGTTCTTCTGTAAATGGGGAAATATTTGAACAATTTATGAACGAAGTAAAACGTATTATAGGCAATGAAGAAGAGTTTACATTTATTTTAGACAATGTCAATTTCCATCATTCGAAGGACTATACAGAAGGAACTAACCACAAAATACATTTCTTGCCACCTTACTCCGCTTTTTTGAATCCTTGTGAAGAAGTGTTCTCACAACTAAAATCAAGGGTTAGAAGAGATTCTCCTCCGAGAGGAACTGATGACTTGTTACAAAGAATGAGAGAGTCCTGCACTTCTGTAACACAGCAAAATCTTTCAAACTATATACGCCATTCCGAATCATTCTTTGAGGACTGCTTGTTTTTAAGAGATATCACTAGAAATTAGAAATAAACGTTTTTAGTATTTTTAAATATTATAAATCTAGTCATTCTATCAAGTTAAAATTGAGAATTTATTAAAATAAAATAAGAAATTATTATTTTAATTTTACGCACGCGCACTGGGTGGCCATTATTGAAAATCAAGGTGGCCACTATTGGATGTTAAACCTGGTACTACAAATATGTGGTTTCGTTCTCAGCGACCGATATAATTCATAATCATAACGTTAATCGAGGATATTAACTTAATGCAGCGAATTCGAAGTAGCATCGCCCATAAATCATTGTGGTACTTTACCATTAGCTCAAATTAAGACAGCAAATCATCCAATATCTGTTCGGTTACCTATCCATTTTTCTTTTAATGGGTCTGTAGCAGTCCATGATAAGGCTATTTTATTTGAAAGCAGTCCGTGTCATCGATTTCATTTTAGAATGCTTCACAGATAACGGTTGATATTCAAATGAGCGAGATATCCCTTACCAGATTGGTTTTCTTACACTTTAATCTATAATTCACAGTTCCATTTATTTAAATTAACTTTGTCGAAGTAGTGTACGACACAGGCGTCTGTCAAAGGTCTAGTTCGAATATTTTTGATAAAATCTCATATTTTTTCACCTCCTCTTTCCGGTGTTTCATTTTGTTAACTATGATGTAACAGAAGAGTAAAAAAACTAAATTGTATACCTTATGCTTTTACCGTCATGCAGTATTTTCGTTTTTAACATGAATCTCTAAAACATGCGCTCCTAGTTAAATTTCATCTTCTCGATATTTTGTTTTATATTCACCTAAATGTAGAATACCGGTTCACATATTAACATCTATTGCTAACTGTGATAAATAATGTTCAAAACAATCTGTGTTGCGGTTATCCTAGTATCTAATTCAGATGATGTTAGTCATACCTTTCCTTATTAAATTTTTTTGTTTTTTTGTGATTGTTTGAATTTTGTGGTAGTGTAAAATTAAATTTAGAAGAAATGCGAACTCTTTTCATCTTCAATCATTGTCTAACAAGGAACAGTACTAGTTACAGTCGATCCCACCTGATTGTCACCAACTAGCTTACTTTCAAATATCTTAACCATCAAATCCAAACTAGATACAAACCTGATTATACCGTATGCAATATTTAACACCAAACCAATATTTCTTAATTCAGGGGCAACCTCATCAATACATAATATCAATTTTTCTTACTCTAGTATTTTTAAATTAATTTTATAAACAAAACATTCATCGATGTATATTTTACAGATCCATGATTTTTCACATATTTCGGAACCAGTTCAAAGGATGCCATAGAATTAGAGATATACTCAGGCTTCATCTTACAAGCACATCGTTTAAACGAATTAAATTATGCGTGCAGGACACGATTGTTTATAAAAATATATTGGTAAAAATCAAAATACCTTGAAATAGGTGTATAAACGTTGTGCATATAATTTTTCGAATAAAGCAGAGAAATCACTGTCTTCATAAATGAAGAAGCTGGTGACCGAGGTATAAATGGTCTGGTAGACACATGATCAAACATATCTCTATTAAGGTATCATCTTGTATAAATATGAACCTTTATCATCTGCCTAAATGCATATATATATTTTGATATTCTCTAACATTCGCAGTTAGGAGTCGATCGAGGAGATGCTTACATCTGAAACATTCACAATATGAATTGGTATTTGTTGTCATTGACCGCTAATATTGGAATGTATCGCCAGACTACATTTCCTAAAACATTTATATATTTTTATCAAATTATCAACTCTATCAAGAAAGCATAACATCTGGACATAGAGTACGTGACATAGACGTTAAGTAGATTTCAAACCTTGGAAAAAGTTCTAAAAACAGCGATGAATTTGATCTTTACCTCCAATCCGTTATATTTTCAAACTACATAAAAAATATAATCGATGTTACGCTGTATTTTAAATATTGTTCAAACGAACCCTCTATTTATTAATTGATCATAAATATTTTATGCCGATGCATAATATTATCCTTGGATGGACATAAATATATACTGTGTACTTTTCGACGTTTTAAAAACTTCGTATATTGCTGATATGCACATATAAACAATATATATTAAAAGAACCATAAACATTGAATTGATAACGGGAAATCTTATTTATTCTATAAATCCAGTAGAATGGTAAATATGCACCAAATGGCTTTCAAAATTTGGAGAGCGAAATATCGAATGATCGGATTGAAGCTTGTTCTGATGTAGGTCGAAAGAAATTACAACGTTCAGTGGACGAAGCCTTAACAGATAAAAAAATCCGGTAATCGCATCATCGAATGAATTCCATTTATGAATGAATCGATAGAAAAGAACGCTGAACTAGAATTAAACGAAAAAGTTGATTTAAAACCATCCACACGGTCTTCAGTTTCAGAATAAAAACTATCGGTGATGATAAAACTCTAAATATAGGCTAAACAATCAGGTATAACCCAAGACCCCGAAAAATTTTAAAAAAGCTAATGGAATACTGGCCTGACGGTAACGAGTCTTTACCTATAAGTAGAGAGGGTGGCTGGAACCAGTATCTAGTTATGGCAGTTCGCCCAATGTCGTTGATAGTCGTATAAATAGATTATACTCAACAGTAATTAAATAGTTTTGCGCAAAAAACATAACTGTACAAAAGATAAAAGAATAGTAATACCAAACAATATCAACTAACATGTCAGCATTGTTTATTAGAATATTTTAATCGACTTATGCGTTGACTCTCGTAAAAAATGGCTAGATTTGATTGAATTAAATAACGAGATATATCATCACGTGATGATTTTACAAAAAATTACCGGAATCAGCTCAATCTTGATAAATGCAAATTTCAGTGACATCCTGGTACAATGAATTAGTTTGGACCCTAAGAAATTAGTTCCTTATAACCTGTTTTTTTCAAAAATAAAAATATTTACATAACACAATGAAAAAGTGTATTGAAAATTATTATTTTCGCTAATATTCATTTGTTTTAATTGGATAGTCCAGTTAATTGCATTATTTATGTTGAGGCTTATCTTTAATTTTAAAAATTTTTTCCTCTTTCTCTCAGTCACTAAAAAATACTATTATAAGATCATTAATATGAGATGAGGTTATTTCTGGCTTAATATCCTTTGGCTTATCCTGACTATAGTAGCTCATTCAGAGATAATGCCTATCGTGGTGTATTTTAATTGATTCATAAATTTGCCGAATGTAAAAATAAATGAAATTTTTTAAGTAAAAAATTTCATTAGTTAAAGATTTATGTCTCTCAATCATCTTTAAATTTACGGTATATTTTTAAATCAAAGTGTCGAAAAAAATTTTTGTGCTATACAATGAAACGAATCTAGGTGACTCTTCGATCATTTGGATGAGTAAAAACATCATTTAGTCAATTTTTTCATCAAACGCACTGATAAAGGATGACCTGAATGATTTGAGATGTTTTAGCTTTATAGATTTTTTATAATATTAGCATCCATCCTCTCAAACGGGTTCTGATTGGTGTTAAACCTTTAATTATCCATTATTTAAAGTTACATGTGTACTAGAAACTTCAAGACAATTTTTAAAAAGAAGCAGAACATTTCACCATGATTTATGAAGCAGCCTGTCGAATTAAACCATTTTTATATAAAAATTATCCATGGTCTTTTATCCCTTTTTCTTTGAATGGCGGTGAACTCAACTCAGATGTATTTCTTTTTAAGCCCTGAGGTGTGAGATACTTTACTTTGAGAACAGCAGGTCTTTTTTATCATCACGGACTGGTGCAAAGTAGAAATTGTAAATGTTTTTTGAAACATTTTAGAAAAAAAATACGATCTTCTTTTTAACTTAAATGTTAGGCTTGGTGTCATTTTAACAAATGAAACATTTCATCTGCATTGAAAATATGCCTTTAGTCATAGTTTTAACCTGTTTTCAGTAATAAGCTTTTTCCTCACTCTTTCACAAATAACAGATTTAAACTGGCTCTCTCTCCAGAAACTAAGGGAAATGAAATCGAATTTCTCCATTGTTTTAATCTTGAAATCCAGCGTGATGTGCATTTAAAATTTTCGATTTTAGACCTGTTCGCGAGTTGTCTGCTTTTCATTTTATATATACCTAAAATCGTTTTATGAAGACGTTAATGACTTTTAGAAATATCCAAAAGTATATTGTTGATTTCTTAAAAATTTAGTGTTTTTATGTTTATTGTTATCTAACAATTGATTAAAGATGTTAATCTTGCAAATTTTATTAATGACTGAAATTTCATATTTTCCTATGTAACACTTTTGAGTAATGCAGTTTGCTTTTCACCCAAATCAGTCAAATATTTCCTTACTCATACTCTATTTCAGTTTATTTCACATCTTGAACTAAAAACCTATTGCCCAATTTTATATATGAAGGTTGGCTAAATTTAGTCTTAGTATTTTTATCCAAAATCAAAAAAAAATCAATCTGAATTATTTAAGTCATCATTTTTAAATAAAATTAATATAATGATTAAACATAACTGGGGTGGTCAGCCTCTAATCGTTGAAGCGCGTAGATTATACTAAAGACATTCCAAAATAGAGTTCTTTATAATCGAAAATCGGATCAAAGTAACTTTTCCAAACAATTTATATAATGTAGAATAAAAAATAGGATTAAAAAATTCACTCTATCTATGTTCGTTATTTCAGGCTTGTGCTCTGTATCACTTTGATTTCCCCAATTCAATAGGACATGCTAATTTTCTTGGATCTAACCAACTTAACTACTTTTGCTGTTTGGGTATTTCTTGGAGATCTGCCATATATTGATCTCATGGAGGTATTAAATTCAGTTTCATCCATGAATATGATTTTGAATTCGTCAATTATTATAAGGTGAATGAATTTCACAAAAAACTGGAATATTTTGTCTGAATGCAGTTCCTTCATTCTGGAATCACATCGTCTCTTTTAAAGCTTTGCACAATCCCTCCTACATTTAGATATAGTCTTGATGCAGACTTGTATCCCTAGCCGTTCCAGAAGATTAATTTTTAGCTTCTTCACCGTAAAAGAGCATTTCTTATCTATAAACTCGAAAATAAAATCGTTTTTCTCCTAATATAGAATTTTTTCATTTCAGCCTACTCGTATTTTTTCTTTTGATTTTACCACTCATAACTCAAATTCTAAATTGTTTGATAGACTTGATATTTTGAAAAAGTTAAGATATCGCAAATTTCTCTGTTTGAATTTCTCTCATTTTGATAATTTTAAGATCAATGTTCATTTGTCGTGGCTTAGAATTATTCAGTGCTTTTTTTTGAAATTTAAAGGTGACAAGGAGCTGTTCAAAAGTGTTTTTTAAGCCGAGAATAATAGGCTAAATTACATGTTCAATAGATGATTAATATTTGTAAACAGATAGATTAATCATTGTTTGGTTCTATGTATGAACATATCATTGGTTAAAGTTAAAAAAACTAAATTTCGTAAAACTGGAACTGATGAATTACAGATTTATTTCATATTTTTAAGATAAATTCATTTCGAAATAAATATATTTGAATTAAAAATAGAGATAGTATAATTTAAAAAATATTAGTCCAAAGTTTCTATGAGATTCAATCAAGGCATCCAATTATTTAAAAAAAAATAATTAATTTGTTAAACCGATAAAATTAATTAATGACAAAATCTTCCTCTAATGCGCTCGAGGAATAGCGGCTGATTCTTTGATGCAAAATTGTCAATCGGTGACATATCTGAGATAAAGCGGCTTAGATGGTTGACATCATACTATTTTATCTAAATTAATCAGGATATAATTTAGATTACTTCTGAATAACAAAGGAAATTTTATTGCGTCAAGTATGAGGTTAATGACAACTAAAATAATATTAATCTGTTTAAATTCTTGAACATTTTCTGAGTGTTAAAATCTGCCATTTACAATCATAAATTACTCTTCATGAACTGCGATTGTCAGAATATAATAGCTCTAACGTTGGACATGATTACTGTCAATGAAAATATTTCTATATTTAATAAAATGTTCATTCTTTACTCAGATTTCAGGCAACGATTTTGCTTATTAACTACACGGATAAATTTAAAAGTCAATAAATAGTAATGACATAAAAAATCTTTGTATATTTTGTGTAAAAATTTCTGAAATCTTGATTCACACATTCTGGAAATTTCGGATATAAATATAGCATAGATACAAATACATCTAAAAAAGCAAAAACATTCGAATCTTAGATTATCATGGTTTGTCGTAATTCACACAAATTTGGAAATAAAATATGGGTTCGATATTTGTCTATCCTACAAGACTATTTCTTAATGTGTCTTTTAGATATATTCAATCTCCAAGATTTATCGGAGACCTAAAGATAAAAGTGGAAGTGTTTCTCGTATTATCAATAAATTTGAAATCAGATTACACATTAATGAGTATGGAAATACTCCATTTAATTATAGCTTAGAAAGAAGTTAACGATGACTAGTGAACCAGGTATCAGATGTGCTGATATATTTGATATTTGTGTGTTTTGCCTTCTACTCGGCAAGTTAAAAAGTAACTAATTGGATATGTTGTTCGTTTATCGTCTACCTATGACCTTTTTCTATTGAAAGGGACACCGCTCCCTAAGCGATGCTTGTTTAAAAAAGATTCTTTACTCATCAATTTAAACCATCACTTGTAAACGAAAATTAGCATGTTCCTTTAATCCTAGTTTCGAATTATTTGATATTATGAAAGTTATTTTGAAAAAAGTTATCAAGACTTGTGTAATCATGTGATTGTGATAACAGTGCTTTTGTATTGTTTTTAATTGAAATAGATAAATTATACATACATAATTGACATCAGTTTGCATCTATTTTAGGTTGGAAACTATTAATAGCCTTCCCAAAATATACCAGGGACGAATCTGCGTGATTGTTCTGTTAGAATTAAGATGATATAATGCAGTATTCTTTTATTTTCGGTTGATTGATGATTCTTTTTTGATGTTTAATAACCACTTCTTCCTGTTGAAAAATTTTATAAAGTTTATTATGGCAAGCAAGCATTCTCACCTATAGGTCAATGAAATATATTTGAGAATATGTTGCCAAAACACATTATTTAAAAATATACATCAACTGATCAAATCTTTACTTTTGAAAAATCCGTTAAAATATAGAAAATATATTCTGAAACATTTTTTTATTATTCGTAAAGTTAATGAAATTATTAATTTCTAATTGATTAATGTTCGGATGTTATCGGCAAGAGTCGCATTTACAAACATTAACTATGATATTTCATTATTCATTTTGTATTGAACTCAAAAAATTTAGTTGCTTTTACATCATTTCCATTTCGAATTTCTCAAGGGTTCATACCTAATTTCCAATTTCGTTTAAGAAGAATATGCTATCAAATTTCATTGTGATATATAAGGAGGAAATAAATGGCGTCGATACTCTCATGATCGCAGAATATCCAATGTCTTTCTTTTAGCGAAAACGAACATTTGGCCATTCAAATTAACAACTGAGATTCGCTACTTGATGTATAAACGTACTTTTATTTTAGTATAAATATTTTATAACACAAATTCTTTTCAGCCATATCAGCAGATTTTACCCATATCTTAAAATGAGACTCTACACAGTTGATATTGCAAGCAACACGCCTACATCAATTGCGTTGTGCCTGATAATTTTATGAAATATAAAACTATGCTAATGTCTAATAAAACAGGAAAATTGGAAAGCAAATTGGCGTATCTCTTCAGGAATAATTAAAAAATACATTCGACAGGCCGTTCTGCTCATAATCGGGAAGTAGATTTAAAAATATTTTAAATATATTACATTCAAAACAATGCCTAATTTGTAAAGTTAAGTAAAGAAGTTTAGAAATATTTTGAAAAAATACATGCATATCTCTATTATCTTCCCAGGGTTTCGGTCATAATTAGCGTTTGTCCATTCATATTTGGCGTTATCCCAGCTAAATTTCGGTGCGGCTGTTTTTAAGCTGCGTTTTTCACGTCAAATTCGGTTTTTGTATTTGTCTTATTTGTTATTGCCGAGTTAACTTTGGTTTTTCGTCGTCCTAATTTGATTAAAAACAGCCGCAAAAGAAGCTGCACGTAATCGGACAGGATCAACGCTAATTTTCACCGAAACTTTGCTATCATAAAAAATTTGTAACAGCGTTCCGGAAGCATTATTTATCTAACGAGCCTTGATATTGAAATCAAATAAATAACGATAATTTCTTAACAATCAAAGATACTTTTTTATATTCAAATGAAAATTAAAAAAAAAGTCTGTAAAGGTATGAAGGTCGTTCCATGATGTTACATGTTGGAAATGGTCGAAATTATACGTAATAACCACAAATTATTATATATATCTCTAATCAATTCCTAACCACGGCATAAAATATTTTATACTTCGATATGAGATTTAGGAACGAAGTTGTCTAGCCTTCGATGTTAAAAAGAATTAATCGGCATACAAAAATTCCAATAGCCTTCCTGAACTTAAATTTCGAAAAATCATTCGTATTTTGTAAAAAAACAACGATAATTTCGAATACATCCTAAAGGATTTAGTTCATGTTCATATAAATTTAACAAACAAAATCATCAAAACGTAAGATGAATACTGCTAAGTATCTTCGATCTAGAAAAAACCCGAAATATATATAAATTGAGTGATTAAATTTATAAATGTGTTGATAATTCCCATGATGAGTATAAAATAACAAAATACATATAAAGGTTTGAGAACGACGTTACTCAGCATTCCACGTCAAAAGAGCATTTGAATTATGTATTACGACATCTATAGTAGTAAGATACACCGTTTAGGACATGTTATTAAGGTTTTTACTATGATAGTGAACCTTATATGAGCCATTAATTTTATAACACAGACTTATAAAAACCTGTCTGTAAATTCTGAACAGCTGTTTCTCATAGAACACAGTTGGATTATTTGGCTTAGCAATCGTAAAACTTTCAAGATTTTTGCATTAAATTGAAGACGAAATGAATTATCTCAATAATAAAAGAAACATTTTATTGAATTTACCCACCCTCCTTAATTTGTGGATTTTGGAATTAGCGTATATATCATGAACAAATCGAATCGTTTTAACTTGAAGTCTCAGCAGAAAAAGCCACATATGTTCCATGTGAAAACTTCTATAAACCCATTTAAAGCGAACTGGTTTTGTCGATTTCATATCTTCAAAAGAGCAAACTAAAACATTTGATAATATATGAAAAATGTGACACGTAGCCTAAATTGTTTGCTTCATCATATATTATAAGTCTTCAATTACTTCAAACCAGTTTGAAAATCAATTTAAACAGCTTGATATCATTGAGAGAATCGTCACCTTTAATTCCGATCTTTAATCTCTCAAATAAGTGTGACTGCAGTCTCCTAACAAATTGATGAAATCATTCAAGAATGTGTAGAAGTAGAGTCATTCAAAATGCATGCTGAAAATGACATCGTTTCTCACTCCAATACATAAAATGAAAACGTTGTAATATGTTTGACAGAAATATATTAAAATTCTTGAAAAAGGCATTAGTCATAATAAATTCGTTTTATCGTCATACATATTGATGTGAACAATTGTAAACAAACATCAATACATTATAATCAAAAGAATGACCTATGCTGAAGGATCAATATATTGAAGATCATACTTACACTAGTTTCATCATACTGCCCTAATTTTGAAGAAATGATGAATGAAATGCCGTTAGATATCTTCATTTCAATGTAAACGTTAATTATCTGTCCACATTTTATAATTAGGCACATTCTTTTTACATTATGCGTATTATTCCAAAATATCAAACTCTGAATTTACTATAACAAAATGTTGCCTGCCCCTTTTCAGATTCAAAGAAATCGCTCTTAGGAGAAAAAATTAAAAGGACCCCTGTTCAAGACCATCAAGGACAACGAGTAAACAATTTAAAAAGAATGTTATTTTGTTTTGTAATCAGCATTAAAAAATATTTATGAGATCAAAATAGCTAATAAATGAAAGTCACGTCAGAACAGCAATAAATGGAAATCTGAGAGTGGAAAATTTATTCAACAAAAGGATAGCAAATATATATAATATTTCAGACAAAAACAGTCAAAAAATGACATGAAAAAGTTGAATGTAAAAAATACAAACATATAGATGACCTATTTTATGAAAAAGTGTTCAAAATATTTGAGAAGGGCATTTTTTTCTATTTTTCGTCCTAACACATTTAAATAGGAGTGTGCATATGTTTACGTGTCACCAAAAAAGAATACCTTAAAACTTAAGCTTTTCTAATTTATAACTTGTGGCTTCGCTGCTGAAACCGTCACGTATTTTTGTGAAAATTATTATGATGGTTTTTTAGTTAAATTCAAAGCCATCACTGTATCGAGTTTGTCATTATGCAGCCGAAACTTAATTTGAACGTCAGATCACATTTTATAAATGTGGAGTTTTTTTAAACATAGAAGGCGGATGTCCTCGTGAGTTATGATTATTTTGGAGCTCTGATCGAACCCGGACTTTTAAAATGCATCATTAAGTTTAACACTGCGCGCATACATGGAAATGGAAACAAGATTCAGCAGAATGTGCCATAATGGATTTGATAACACGATTAAACAATCCACTCAAGCCAGTCATCATTATAGATGTTCACTTTACCGTTATAAAAAGTGTAAAGCCGATCTAGCATAAGTATAGGAGATGGTAAGATATCAGAAAAAGCGACTCATACTTGGATAGTTGTAAACGTTTCTTCTGCAGTTACTGATATACGAGCTTAAATGATGGATGAAGGCAACAATCTGTTGTTATCGAAACCCGAAATTTCTGAAAGTAGATATAGAAGGATTTGAATATAAAATATATCTAAACAAGTGGGCATTTTTCAAACTGTCTTGAGGGTAACGAAAGCGGATGCGATGGAAGTTTGGCTATTAAAAAGAAAACAGGAGTCACATGGTGATATTTTTACCGATATTCAAACTCGAGAATATGCAGATTTGAGCTGTAGTAAAACACGACCCTTTTTGTTATATGATTTCGTTCATACGATTTCCAACATTAAAATGAGAGATAAAACCGGCTGTTTTCGATGAATAATGTGGCTCGATTTCCAATTGTTATTGAACATGTCCGGACAATCGATCATGTGTTTCGTTGAATGTAGATTCAGGTATATTCAACGTTTATTTAAACAATGCGTTATGCTGATGGTTTTCGACGATGAAACAGATTTACACGTGCCCGTCATTTACTGCCTTGTTCAAAACAAGAATGGATGGACTTGCTGACATTTGTTACATTGTATCATTGTTGCAACAAATATGAAATTCACGCCAGCTTGTATCATCGCCGATTTCGAAAAAACTTTAATGACTACAATCAAAGATCAATTTCAAATACAAATATCCAGGGTTGTTATATCCATTTTATACCAGCTCTATATATGAAAATGTTGAAAATTCGAATTCCATACGAAGAAATTCAAAACGATCTTAACAGTATTACGTATAAAGTCATTGCGTGAACCCAGGTTATATCTAAGAGAGTCTCAAAAAAATAAGAGAATTATATCATAGAACAACGAGTGCTCTAAATTGGAAAATTCTATATCATATTTCAAACATGTATGGAAGAAGAAATGTCCGATAGAAAACTTTGAACCATTTTAATCAGTAATAAAATGAAAAGTTTAATACATGCAAACGAAAAATGCTCTTTAGCTATTTAATAGAGAGTTAAATGAACTCGATACTAACCTGCATCAAAGCCTATATTAATTATCAAAACAACCAAAGAGATCTAGGTACAAATTATTTTTAAATTAAATGCATCAAATAAGACTCAACAAGAAAACCTCACAGGAAATATACATATACAAATAAATTTGTCATTTAAAGAGACATAAATAATATCTTATTCGTGTGTTTTTGCCATTTGGTTCGAACTATCTTTTCGGTTTGTCATTCACGTATTTTATGAGACAAGAAATTCACTAATAAATTTGAAAAAATCGATAATTTCAAAGCACTGGAATTTAAAAAAATACAATACAATTAGCTATTTTAACAGTATTATCTGAAAGAAATTATTAAATTGTGATTATTGGCAGCCATATGAAACACAACCGCACGTCACATTCGAAAATTTTGACGGGTCCGTTTTACTGGTCAGAGTCTAATCACGGCTCTGTATACACTTTTCCGGTCCTCTCGATATAATTTTATTTGAAAACTTCAAAATGGGGCACGATATAAAGCAAACACACATTTTCTAACAACCCAGTTTGTTCATCATGACAATTAAAATACCATTAATTGACGAACGCAGCATAATAGATGATATTTTCCCATTTATTTTTCATAATATATATTGATAATGTGAGGTTTTTGATACGTAAAGAAGCATACATAATCGGAAACACAACAAATAAAGTTGTTGAATTACAAAATTTAAAATCGTGGGATTCGAATAGTTACTTACTTTCTTGTACACTAACTTTTATATCAGTATGTGGATGGTGGATCTCTTTCATGAAATGAAAAAAGAGAGTAATTGTAAAAATATATATTTTGCGGATAATACATTATCTATCGTGACAACACGCGTTAATTCGTGGTGAATACCAACTCGTTTTAATATCAGTTAACACATAAAACTCCACATACGCTATAGAAGTTACATCAGATAGGTAAATGTTTTGAGTGTATTTGATTCTGTAATAAAACGACGAAACACGAGTTCATGAATTACCTAGTATAAATGCATGATTATTTTAAAAAAAATCTGCTTTAGTGGGACAGAAACTACATATAAATTTATGTAATTAACGGACATAAACGAAGTCTTGACGATAGTATTACATTATAATATCAACTAAGTTGATAATATAACGTATAGAAACCTATATTCGTGCATATAGATCTCATCAATCACCTAGTTTAGCCGCTCATTTTTAGACAATAAATGAGATATCATGGTTATTTAGGGGTAATTATGAAAATAGGGTGGAAACTAAATTAAGCTTAAAATGGATTCTTATTATTAACGTAATGTGACGATGAGTGTTACGCATTTTGACCATTTATCACCAAACATAACGATTCTGAAATTTTTAATGTCGGAACGAACAGTTGGTAAATATTATGAAGAAAATCGATCGAAGCAGTTGCGGTTCGTTTAATATACCTATATATCATGTTTTGGTCAAAATAAGTCGAGAATATATAAATACACATTGTTTATGTTCAATTGAAAATAGCTAGGCATGCATGGAACCTAACAGGCTAATGATCAGATGGATTGTTTTTTTTCTACTAGCACCCTTCATGTTCGGTAAGCGTATTTGTGATTGTCTGAAGCATTTCAGGTTTTTTGTGCAGACCAGTTTCGTAGCAAAGTTAAATTGTTCTAAAAAGCATGTATATGCTTTATGATCTATACATAATTCAGGCGTAATGAAACTTTTCTTTTATAGTATTTCTGTTATATGATAATTATTCAAGATATTAGATTATTCTTCATCAACGCCAAAAAGAGTTTACGCCGCCCGCCAGTCAACATCCCATCAATCTTCTACATTAGTATCCTCAAGAAGTATTAAGGTGTTAAAGGGCATAATAGTAAAAACTGTTTACTCTTCCTAAGGTATTCGCTTGTAAATTAGATGTAGGTCTTATCATATCTTAAGATTTTGGATTTATTTTCTTTCGTAAAACATCGTTTCAATGAGCCATACAGAGAATCAATAGATACCAAGATGTTGTAGACCCGACTGTATGGCGTCTGTCGGTGAATATCTCATCATATTTGCGCAGGTTGGATATGCATCCACTGGAGAATTCAGTAAGTTGTGGAGCTACAACACAATAACAGGTGTTTGGAGTCGGCACAAGAAACCTATCGAAATAAAATTCAGCCGTTTACCTCATTGGATTTGCAAACTTGGAGATTTAGTGTACATGTTTGGAGGGCAAATAGTTGGTTGTCGTAATTATCGCGAGTATATTACTTCTGTTGTTTCATTCGACATTACTCATGATAAGTGGAGTACCGTATACACTCGGGCAGATAATTATGGAGATGATGACGATGGTGATGATGATGATGATGATCCACCTGAAATGGAGTTATCGTTGCTTTTTTATCACTGCGGATCTCTGTACATACAGGGAAAAATTGACGAATACGAGAATTTATGCGGAATGTATAAATTTTGTCTAGAGACATCAAAATGGTCCTTGGTGCCCCAAAATGGGCAAACACCTCGTTTTAAATATATAGTGCACGGTACCGTCTATAACAATCAGTAAAATGATTTTAATAAAGATTATATTGCTTTGGAAAGCGTCGGGGTGTGACTAACGGGTTCAGAGAGATCCCGATTTTCGATTTTACAACAAATACATGGACTACAAGAGCAACGATCGCGAAAAATCAGCAGTATCCTGATGATCGAGCAGCGGCATCATATACATTTTGGGAAAACTTTGCGTATATGAGTGGCGGCATTGTTGGTGATTCTAGGAGTGTTTCGGATATTTGGAGAATGGATCTTGAAACCCTGGAATGGTTGAAACTTGATGTAGTATACGAGTTTTTATATAGTCTCTCCAAACAGGAGAATATCATCATCTTATGTCTGTCGTGGATGATTGCTACTTGTACAGTTTTGGAGCCAATGGACAAGGTCTAGACTTTTTCGACAAGTTCGAACGTTTCACGCTTCGCCCACCATCACTGTATCTTCTAAGTCTGGAAACTGTGTGCCGATCGCCGAATATGAGTAGTCTTATATCGTCTTTACCATCCGATATCGTGGATAAACATAAATTAAACGACAATAATTCATCTTAGAATAGTTATAATGACTAGTATTCGATCGACGCTTTTCATAAACGCCATGTTGGAAACATGAGGGGTTCGTTATCATCTCAAACATGATCTATTTATTAATTCTGCTCCCATGAGATCACCTTGCCTAATTATGATCTCATTACGTTTAAGCATATTTAATATACTAATCGATTCCATAATCTGTGTTATACAAAACGCACACTGTGCGGGATATCCATTCTTTTCTGCTTATGTTACAATCGACATGACCTGGCTGATGTATTCCGACGTTACGAACATGTCAACATTAAAACGTAGAGAGTGGCATTAGTATGACCAACCTTGTTTTCCTTCTTAAAGTATAACTGTATTTCTAAAGGAGTAATAGATCTATTTCATAAATAAAAAACTCACACTTCTAATTTTAGTATCATTTCTCAAAATGTTTGTAATTCCCACTATTCCATTACAGGTATATTCATATTCGGTGAGAAATGAGTTCGATTCAATCAAAAACTGAAATTCATATTTCTCCATTTACGTTTTATTTATTATATGTATAAATTATTTTTAGAAAAAAAAGGCGTTTTTTGAGAGTTTTTCATTACAAAAAATGGATATTAATATGTTTATGATTGTAGTCAATCCCCCTTTACATGTCAACAATAAAATGTCTCAAATGTGAACCTTTAAATTTTCAATGATGAACGTCTATTTAGATAGCATATAATTTCTATATAAACTATTTTTATTGCATCTGAAGCATGTTTGAAATTTCGAAGAGAGTGAAAGTGATTGAATTGTTGAAAATACTTCTCAAAGTTTTTTATAAAGAACATGAGTTTGGCATTAAAAATTTTGATATTTTTAATCAAAAGCAACGTAATTTTTTAATTTGTTTAATAAAAGCTAACAAAGCAAGCGATTGTCATTCAATTTGAGGATTTCAATTCATTTGTTATATGTTAGTTGTACAAATTATGAGCAAATCAGTGTAGTGCATTTGGCTTATATTTTTCAAAAACATTTTGTGAAAAAGGTAAATCATTTTACAAGTTTATGGCGTTAAAGAGGCGATGGTGGCTTTTTGGAATTTTGAAATATCGGATTTTAGCAAAATTATAAATTATCATAAGTATAATCTTTTCACCAACTTATATTCGTAATTTAAATAATAATTATAACCTTTTTATGTTTTAAAAAGTTGCCAAAAATTTAAGAATATAAGAAGCACAGCCATAAAACAAAATGGTTCGTCAGTTGACAGAATGTGCCATGGACAGTTAAAGATGACTAAAATAATGGCTGCCACAGATGTATTCGCGTCAAAACTCAGAAAAATACCCTGAGCAAAATCTGACAAATTGTATAATTCTAAGTTTTCATTACAGGCAAGCTGAGCTTTATCATTCTTAAATAGTATCGCGAAGTTTGGTAGGCTGATATTTGTGTAATTTAATGACATGGATTCTTCTTAAAATTAAATTTTACTTCTTTTTTATTTTATATGACCTAAATTGAATTTAAAAAGCAGCAAAACGAATAAGCTACACTAATTTGAATATTAAAAACCAACTTTGAATGAAAAACCATCAAA
The DNA here is from genome assembly GCA_000827895.1 of Thelohanellus kitauei. Lineage (NCBI taxonomy): Eukaryota > Metazoa > Cnidaria > Myxozoa > Bivalvulida > Myxobolidae > Thelohanellus > Thelohanellus kitauei. The sequence goes on from JWZT01005375.1 coordinate 140,154, forward strand.
ATTTAAATTGGTCATTGAATGTAAAGGCATGTTCATTGAATAATCAATAAATATTTGCTTCGTTTTATGCTAAATAAAATGTATGATTATAAATATGTGGTATAATTTTTGTTTTTAACATATTGCGTGGATTGTAAGGTTACGTCTTTCGCATAGATTAAAACGAATTACCAATATGTTCGGATGGTTAAAGTCTAATATAGTGTCAATCTTCGAAGCTTTTTACACCTTTCAAAATATTGTATTCTTAAATGTTTAGATATCCCGAACTTTAAATCCTATTTTGTTTCTTATGACGGCCTTAATTTAAGTGTAATCCTGAACACTTATCATATCCTATTAGTTGTCGACATTATTTTGATTCGCATTTCGTCACGTCTGAGTCTGTTTACAAGAATGTCTACCGATTTTGCTCTTATGTTTAAATGATTCAACCTAAGAAAGTTATCTTGCATCTTTCCATGTTTTTTATTGTATATACTCTTCAACTACAAAATATTCTATGGTTAATGGATTTAACAGCTGCACACCGACATTGAACCCTAAATTTATCACTTATGATGAATTTCAATTTAAACGTCTACTCAAGTTTTAGTGGTTGCTCTGGTACCAAAATCAGTAAATGGCGGTATTAATTTAGTTATTAAAAATAAAATGAAAAGAATTGTTAATGTCATAAGGCATGGGTTCCCTAAGAATGCGCTATCGACCCAGTGGACCTGGGAGTTGTGATGGAGGATAAGCGTTGAAGGCTGAAAAGGGCTGTGATAATCCTTATTGTATTGCATGATCTTTAAGCGAATCATAGGTGTAACAGTTGACCAGTTAATTAAAGTAGTAAAATTATAGATAGGATTCAACATTCACAAATTTGATATTTGCCGAATATCAACCACCATCGAATTTTCGTTAAAATTTCATTTTATACTTAGTGAAGCTATTTTATATTTTTCTTCACAAAATCAAATCTTTAGATGGTAATTATAACTCAAATAACGTTAAATATTTAAGAGTTATTTAGCCTATTGAAAATCAGCATAGTTAACCAAAAATACAGAAGTGTCTAACAGAAGAACAATTGTGTGTGTGTGGTTTTGACGAGTGGAGGTGAAAATTATGCAAAATTAGCTATTGGCTGATCATAGCGTACTTAAGTGTTCTTATTCAGTTAACTATTTTTATGAATGAAAAATATATTAAGTCACTTTAGACGTTTTGTTATCGGAATTTATTAAAGTAAACAACATATTTAAACTAAAATTCAGGTACTACAAAATCAGTTTTTTAATCCGTTCGAACCTCTTTTTTACATGTATTACACGTTTTTGAGTTACAATATATATCTTTGATCAAACAGTTTTTCCAGACTGCAGTGATAAGGGTGAGAACGAGCACAATCTTCTAAAATCATTGAAATTTTTTGTAAATTATTAATAATAGAAATTCAAAAACCTCACCGTAGAATGTGTAATTGATTAACTAATTTGAAAAATCGCTGTTAATTTCTAAATCGTTTCGAAGTTCGTTTAAGTATTAAAAGATAAAAATTGATGATAGACAAATTCTCCGAATATAAGAAAATGAAAATATATCAATTGCGCTTATTTTTTAAATACAGTGCCTTTTTCATACTAGTTATTTAAATAAAAAAAATTTGCTTTGTTTGAAATATATATCTAATAGAAAATGGAGGTAGTACAGTATTGTCTGTTTTATCTATGGATTTACACACTCACATATAAACAGTTCATAACAATGGTGTAAAATTACCAAAAAGCCTTTTCAAACGAATCTTTTATGGACATACCATCATGTGAATGAAATATATCATGAAAAATAGATACAGATTTATGATACGGATGCTAGCTAAAGAATAAATATTTAAAGAAGATAAATTTTTCAAACATTTTTTTACTCTTCCAATTAATAGAAACATGAAGGAATACAATCTGTGTATAATATTCCATTCTTTATTGCAAAATCGAGTACACTTTACATAATCCGAAAAGAGTTATTTTTGTAATACGTTGAGGAGATAATAAAAATGTTCTCCATTGCTCAGGACCTTCTGATATCTTCAAAACAATTTTTTTTGTTGATTATTCAATGGATAGGTCAATTAAATTTATATCATGATTATGGAAGTTGATATGTCACTTTGCGATTATCGATGAAAAATGCAAATTTTCTATTAAAATTGATGAATCAAATTTATCTAATGAAACGCTGCTCATATTATATTTTGGACGCTTAAAAAACGATCATCCTTAAGAAAAAATTTTCTCGACATTTGGAAACAAGCACAAAATAACGAATCCTGAGAAGATATCGTTAAGAAATTTTCAAGAATGAAATTCCTTTTCATAATATTTTGTCAATATCTATGATGATGCCATGGAAATAAAATTGCGTTAGAAGCGTTTAATAAAGCATTTAACACGTATGGATTTAAATATAGTTACATTATACAGTGTGAATATCATAGTCAGCATTCGATCATGAGAAATCTAAGTCAACGTTTACATATATCGTTTCATTTAACAAATAGTGAAGTAAATAATACTAGAAGTAATTCATTGTTAGACAGATTTTTACGTCAACCTCGTAGTAAAAACGATGACGAATACAATGTTAGATGTAAACCGCGAATGTTTGTCGAATATACATTGAATTTGAAAAAATTTTTTTTGACTTTTTTTAAATCTATGCCGGTCTTGATTGAAAAAATGATATTTATCATCACGGAAAGATAAATTCCCAAATTGACATAGCCGGTTTTATAGACCTTCTATATTATTCAGCTCTTTAAATGATAAATGCATTGTGATCGCTTGAATTTATTATATTTCACAAATTTTTTAGCTGGTTTTGTGATAATATTTGTTCGGATCATACTAATGTTGAGTTCTAGAGAATACAGATATTTCTTCACATTTTCATCCATGAATGACAAAAGCAAAACTTGATAGTTTCTATATAATCGTTAATATCTTTATGCTGATTATATTGAGAGATTCAATAAAAATTTAAAAATGGTCTTACCTACGTTTTAATTATATATTATAGCCGATACATAAACTGTAGATTCGTCATATTTAGAAATCAACGCAATTAGAACCAACAAATAACCGAGTAAAAATATAATTCACAACCGATTCTAGGATGTCCTGCTTCAAAAATAAACCACGGGTCGTAACTCGGGGTTGTACGAACTATTACCGATATCTTGAAGACAATTTTAGTCTTTCTATTTAGTTGAGTGAATGTCAGTGCAATATCAGCTTCACTTTCAAAAATGATTCTAAACATATCCAAACATGGCGTTTAGAGACAAATGCTTGCAAAATTAAAACCAGACAACGATAAATAATATAACTTCATCTATTCCAGGCATCCTAAAAAAGGTTGTTTTGATTAATTGTTTACTTTTAAATACACCTTTGTAATTCAATTTAGAAACGATCTAGTCGTTGAAAATTCGCGAAATTTCAAGTTTTTCCAGTAAAATGTAAATTTTTTAAAACTCGAAAATATGTATTTTTTAGAAAAAAATATCGGTCATGATTAAGCTAATGAAGCGACAGTGTAAGATTGTTCTACAGCCTTCTCTACTCCTAACTGACGGTCTTCCTCAGTAATAAGGCTTGAAGTATTGCTTATATTGGTCAATATATCCGCCTAATTAGATGAAGTAGGTGTCGTGTTGATAATTCTACCATTTTGTAAGAATGCACTCAATAGGATTATGGGTGAATACGGTAATAAAAATATTATTTAAAGTTCCCATCAAACGTATGAAGGCCTCAAAACCTTATACATCTTGTATATTCTCATAGTTTCATGAATTTATAATTTAATGGAAAAGTAGAAATTTCGTTATTTTGCAAAGACCGGATTATTGAGAAGCGGAACTGTCTCATTGGGGAAATGGAATTACACATGGTGTATCCGTTTCATTAAATACGTTTCCATTTAGTTTTGATTGAATTAATAAAATCGAATCAATCTAATTTGTGGAGCTATGCTTAAGGTTAATAGTTTTGCCTGGTATTTTCAAATATTTCTACTATGATAGTGAATATGCACTGGAGGAATGACAGCACTTTAGTAGTAACAGGACTGTTGAGTTAACGTCTTCTATTAAATATGAATATGTAGCGTTACAAGAGTCTAAACTAATGAAGGATGAACGCCATATTGTGCTGTTTCAAAGGTAACTTGACGCATGAGAATCAGAAGGGAGTTGGAAGATAATTTGACAGACAATTGTAAGGTAATTTTATGTATAATTATTATAATACCGTTCATCTAATTGTAAGAATAATTATTCATAATTATCTACGACTTATGACGATATTACGATACATCCTTTGCTCGCAACAGACCGCTTTGTACAATTTACTATTCTTCTGTATATATCGTATCTTCAAATTAATATATCTCAACCTTAACAATGAAAATGGCATAGAATGATTACTTCTTGTAATCTAGATAATATCAACTATTCAAGGCCATTTGTGTTAAAAAAGAAGTAAAATCCTTAAGTTGAGTCATAAATGGGTAGCCTCATTGTGAAGGGTGTGAGCTTACGATTAGATCGTTGTCGATATATTTCGGCTGTCATGTTTATTACGCATGCTTTTAGATTAACAGCTATGGATACCGATATTTCATTTTTGAGCTTTATCAAAAATAGAATCTCGTTGATTGTTTTTACACAACGCGCACGCTCAGTGGATAAAAAATCACAGCCAACAAAGTTCAGGAATTCTTATTACGGTATGCTTATATGCGAGGAACTATATAATTAAAAAAAATATAAATTGAAGCCATCTATCTGCGCCGACCACCTTGTGCCCACCTATTTTTTTATCTAGATCAGAACCATAAGGAAATTTTCTTAAAAAAAGTTGTGAAATAATTCGAACAAAAAACAAAGCACTAACTTCAATAAATTTTGCATTCTTATTTACTTGTGATGCACATCAATAACTTTGTATTTTATTTTTGTATTCTTTACATAATATAGTGTAAATGAGCCTTGTAAATGAGTTGTTGGTACCGGACCCTCGTAGCGACTACTGCATGGCATCTGCACTTGAATATCTTATAATATATGGGGGACAGTCCGATATATCTCTATTGGTGTGCAAAGAATTGTGGACCCACAAACTATAAGTGGTATTTGGAAACGATATCAACCACCAAATGAGATGACAGATTACTTTCTAGGCTGTTCTATTTGCTCAGTTGATAATATTGTTTACATTTTCGGCGGGTCAGACCTACCTTATGGAGATCAACCAACATATTCCCTCATTTCCTTCAATGTTTGCAATTCTAAGTGGCACATGTTATCTCCTCATATCGATGAATATGATGACAATATACCACCTCCATTGGTTGAAAGTTGCATGGTTTATCACGATGGTTCTCTTTACATACTAGGGGGCCATCTGGATGATTATTACATCGACTCAATCTATAAATTCAGTATGAATACTTCTACATGGTCATTTGTGAACCAGAATGGTCAAGGCCCTCTTCTAGACTACCAAATATTCGGAACAGTTTTCAAGAATCAATAAATTTGCAAAAAACATAGATTTTATACATTTGAAATTTATGGGATAAACAAACCTAACAGATTTAAAACTGTCTATGTTTTCGAACTTTCAACCAACACGTGGACGACAAAAGAAACTAAATCGACAAACCAGCAGTACCCAAATGATCGAGACGAGACGTCATTTGCGTTTTCGAAAAACATGGGGTATCTTAGCGGAGGAATATCATTTGAAGGATTTTACACCGATATCTGGAAAATAGATCTCGACACCCTCGAATGGTTTCAACTTGATTACGTATGCCAGTTTTATATCTAGATTCTCCAAACAGACATGCTATTCCATCGCACAGCTGTTGTCGAAGAAACTTATTTATACAGTTTAAATGCTGATTTTAACGATTTTAATTATACATATTCATTAGAGAAGTTCATTCTTAGTCCTCCCACATTGTACCGTCAATGTCTGGAAAAAATTGAAAGATCACTGAATTTAAGAACTTGCATCGCGTCTTTACCGCCCTCCATTGCCGATGATCTTAGTTCTGAAAATCACGATCCATCTTTAGATATCTAAAATCATTATTTTTTGATATACATATTTTTAAAATTCACACTTAAAACTAGTGTATTTACTCAACAACCCGAAACTTAATTTTTATTTTTCATAATTTATTATAAAACTATAACTTCTTCGATTTAGAATTAGAATGAGTTGCTTCACGTTGTAACCAAATTATTGAGTTAATCTATAAACAGTCCATGGATTTATGGCCGGTGGGTTGTTATTGTAAGTTTTCTGATCAAAGTTCAATAAAAATCCATCAAAGACAACAAACTGGTTGGGAGATATTGTTGCATCTTTGTAAATATTGTCGTGGATTGAATTTTTCGTACTATATTTTCAGTATTTATAATAATAGAATTGAGCCTTATCATCACCACATTTATTGGTAGACAAAACAAAATATTTTAGTCTTGAAACATATAGTAGCAAATGACATCGCATATATGTATTTGAATTAAAATTAGCTCCAAACGTGATCGAATATTGTTGGTGAAAAATGTATTTTTATTCTCATTAACTGCATTAATTCACAATTATATTTATAAATTCCGATAATTTACGTATACGTGAGAATTTTGATAATATACATTCGTTATTTTTCAGCTTAACGAGTAACGTGGAAACTGTTATATGATTCTTGGTTTGTCTTTCAGAGTTTCATTTAATCATTATTATTAAAAAATATAAAATCTGAACTATGATTTTTTCCCGCTTGAATCACAGCAACTAAATAAAAGTGTAGTGATCTTAAATTTGGTTGGTTTTATAAAAACCCCTCTTTTGAATGACTCGTTTATTAAATACATAACGTTAAATTAGATATTTTTTTTTACTATTATAATAATATTTATTGATTCAAACCATATATTCAGTTTCCCCATCAATTCCATATTTTAGTTTAATTTAATAATTTTTTTAATATTCTATTTTTGATTCTGTTAATCAGTTTGGATCCATAAATTAATCGGTGGGCTAGAAGCTTTCGCAGCCAGAATAGGTTAATATTTTAAGGTGGTTTTCATCGAATAGACTCAATTAATCATCAATCTACTCTTCTTTAATGAACTTCACACAAAATCATTTTCCAAAGGGCAAAATATCAGGTAGACATGACTCTCATTATTGGCAAACGAATTTTTGAATCTGATCAAATCAGCTATATATGAACCCAAGTCTCTTACTGCAATTTTTTCCTATCGAAACATATTAATATACAAAATATATTGATATCTGAGAGATCAAAAGATGGAGTAGAAATTATATTATCATTAAAGTACGAATTTTTAAAAAAATATTTTGAAAAAATCCAAGGATATGACCAGCGAACCGTATACTTCTAAGAATCAATAAATGATTATTATTTAAAATCCTTAAATATGCTATTTTTATGAAATAGAGAATGGTCATTTATACCCGATAAACCTGTGATGTAAGATGTCAATTTTTACCACTATAATGTCGATGTTCAACCACCACCTGTATATAAGACCTATTTTATCGTTCTCATTCCTTACAGTATCAAATCTAATAATTTCATCGATGGAAGTGAATCTGTAAAACTTTTAAAATGATTTTTGTAAAAAGTAAAAATTTAAGAATGATCACATCAAAAATGGTGAATATGAAATTCTCTAACATAGGATCTAGATTAGATAAAATTGGTAGCATGTTCATTTTGTTACAATTTGAAATATTTTTTTAAAAAATGAGCACCAAAATATAAATTCAATCAAGTTAAGATGTTTACTGAAGGCAGATTGCAACAGTTAACAATATAAACGTACAAACATTAAGAGGTGATTCAGGGTTTTGAATGAAAAAAATGAGCGCAACATCCCTCATATATTACATATAAATAATTTCATCAACTTGATGTTAATTTTATAGGCCACGACAAGATCTGATGATACTGATGGTGATCCATGTGAATATTAAATTTAATATTGTTTTTTGTATATAGAATAGATGTTTTTACGCTTATGTCGAGTCAAATGAGTAAAAATTTACATATTATTGTATTCAAGGTTTGAAGTTTGCGACTTAGATGATGTGAATATTTTAGGAAAGAGTCTATTAAGCTGCCGTCTACCATTCATTAACATCGCAGGTGATGGTACATATTTGAAATATATTTGCATATCTATGCAAAATTGATTAGGAATGAGAGCAGAATGAACTCCTGTTGATATAAAACATTTTATTAGAACACAATCAAAACGATTTCCTGCTATTTTTTTAATTGAATGTCTTAAGCATGGATGTAAAAATATTCATCCTTCTATGTGTGAATTTTGCTGGCTTGGAGCCATCTTTATATTTGTGGGGGGAGTACAGTATTCATCATTATCCGAATATATAGACTGCATTTAAAACTGTCAAATTGGTCATAAATTGGTTTTATGTGCAAAATACCTCTTACGATCTGTTTCAATTTTGAATATCCGTTAATTAATATTCGAGGATTTAACACAATTTCTACCTATGCCTTTTTCACGAAATAGCTGATATCAATATCAAACATTTAATTCAGGCCGAGACATCCTGTCAATTAAGATGAATTTAAAGCATTTTTAATTTATATGTTTCAAAAAATATTCATGCTTGTCAATTGTTAATTGAAGATATGTGTTAGCCTAGAATATTGGCGAGATTCATGATTATATTACATTCTTTTCAACGAGAGCTATTATTATAGTCCTTTGGATGTAAAACCTATTTTTAACTATATAGTAGCTATTACATTCTTGGAATATGTCTTAATAATAAAGAATTGAAAGCTATTACAAATATTATAGGAGGCCCATAGACATTATATTATGCATTTGTTGAAAGAGACTGTCAATTTATTTAAAAACAAATACTTAAAACGAATTTTGAGCCCTATTCATTATTTTTTTGTAAATTTTATCTTACAGTACATGTAAACATCGCTGACCAAGTTAAAATATTAGTGAATGATCATATGAAGTTATATTTATCCTATTTTTACCTTAAGAGTAATTTTTCAATCATAAATATTATTTGGTTAAATAAAAGCTAAATTCTGTTTAATAGATTTCATGCGTTGGGTTGAAAAGAGTATTAAGATATTTCTAACCGTCTTCGCCAACATCTAATACATTTTCAATATTAAAAATATTTAATTAGGCCTCCCCGCAATTACAGCTTTGATTTACAGTTCATTTTCAACAACGTCCCTTTCATTGTCCTCAGAAAAATTTTGATACACAATAAATATACTTATCACAAATGAAAAGAATTGTTGACGCCTATTAAAAATTCAAAAAGCAGATGACAAATCAATCGTTCTTGGAGTTTCAAGGAGTAAAAAAAACTCCATAATAAAATCATTTCACGAAACTAGAAGAATATATGCAAACAAAATTGGTTGCATTAACAATTGAATTTAACAGGTCCAAAATCAAAGAGCATAAACTTTGGTGACGATAAAGGTCTAATTTATATGAGAAGATATCAACAAATGTTCAGGAAGTGATGAATAATTATGCTAGGAAGAGTAAATTAGACAGAATTACAAATGTTTTCATTATTAATGGAAATGGTTGTTAATTATTCCAGAAAAGTTAAACAATGAGTACACATTAAATATGAGAGAACGACATGACTCTAGTTATTTTGAATTTGACCAGTAATTAAGAAAGAACCGATTTGTCTTTATTGATGAATTTTGGGTAAATATTCAAATGAGGATTTAGAATAGCACATCCATAATAGTAACCCTAGCAGTTAATGTTCAGGTACATCTGAGAAGTTAAATATTTTTTTTGTTCAACCATAAATGTCAATGGGATCTTTTGCAAACATGGCATGATTTAACATAAAACAGAAATGCATTTTACATTAAACGCATCAAAAGTTGGAAAATATTAGAATTTAAAAACTTACACAGGCTGAGGTAATAATTGATAATGTATCTTTTAGTCATTGTTAGCAGATCTTGCATCAGATAAGCTGAGCAGAACATACGATACTGGTTTTACCTACATATTCGCCATTCATAAATTGTAATTATGTCAATTTGGTTGACGAAATATTTAAAATAATACTTTTAAGCAAAAAATGACTTGAACATTAATATTTGTTTCATGTTCAAAAATTTCGTTTTTTAGACCGTCTCATAAAGGTTTGAATGTGCTGGTATTAAAATAGCAATCTTTTGGTGTTCGAGTAGTTAGCCACTTTTTCTTTGAGTTGAATAGTTGTGATTCTATTTCTGCCATAATGCACTTTCGTAACGTATAGAATTCAAAAATAACCAAAATGATTTGAGTTTATGAATTTTCTAAATTCTGTTAAAATGAAGTCTGCTGATCCTTTATGTGAATAAAATCAATGATTTTTTACGGTTTGGTTACTCTAATATTGTCCATCATGACAATGCACGGTGTATTTGTAATGAATTTTATTTAATGTATTGAGAAAAGTTTTCAATATACCCTAAAAAACTTTCTCCGTCATATGGTCGAATGTTGATTTCATTATATACCATACTGTGTCTGCCCATTGCAAAACCAGCAGATATTCTTATACCGAACGTTTGGTAATCTTAAAAGCGATATAGTGTCAATATTGGCGATCGATCCTTTTTCGATTGAATTTAATCATGGAAAAAGTCTGCATTTATTATTATCGCTATATAAATACCTTAATTACAAGATGAACAAATAAATCAAGTATTATAAAATTAAATCAGATATCTAATTTTGATTCAATTTTATATTTCCATAAAAAAGTCATCCACCAAAATGAATAAAGCAAAAACCAAATCGATCAACATAGCCAGTGGTTCCAGCCGAGAATATGATTTTAAAGTTAAAGGGTGGTATCAGAAATATTTGATCTCCAAATTGTAAGTAGTTATATTAAAACACAAAAATGCATTAAGTTTAGTCTCAAGCAGCGAGTATCTGGCTGTTACCGTCATGTATAGAAACACATTTAGTTGTCTACAAATAGAAATTAATGATGAAAAAAAAAATCAAAATTTTACAACACACTAAAAAAATTATATTGTTTTTACTCAAAAAATTTACAAATTTTATGGTGAGAAAATGAAAACGACAATGTTAAAAATGAATTGAAAATCAGCAGGTAATTGCGATACAGCGACTTATAATAAGTTTTTAAAATGAAACCGAAACTCAAAAATTCATAAATTTTCAAGACCAAAATTATAAATATAAGAAAATCTACATGATGAACTATATCGAAGTTTTGGATGTGCCGACATACCATAGATTTAGATATATTATTTTTACCTTATCGATTCTATAAAGATTCTTGATGAACCTTTTTACATCTAGATAGAAATTTCATTTAAGAAATAGTTCAGATATTCAGAGTATTCGATATGTAAAAATTGTACATGTATTCAGTCCAGAAAAAATCAAACATTTTTTATGTTGAATGGTTTTAGTACTGAAAAACCATTTAATACAGCCATCCACAAATTAATTATGGGTATATAACATGTTACGATGGCTTAAGCATATCAATGTTAGGATTAATATGTCATTATTCTGATTTTAAATTATTTTTTAAATAATTTGATACGGATGAATAAATGCAGAATATCTTTCAACAATGAATATATGGCTAAATGTATATATAACTTTAAGACAAGACAAACATTCATATTTTAACTATCACCAAAGTTTTCTGACACATTAACAATATAATAGGATAATAATGACACGTGGATTATAATTTGGACATTATAAACATGAAATAAAAAATACGAGACTTTCATTTTAAAAGATATATTGCAGAAATAGCCCATATATACAGGGTTTCTCAAAAAAGTTACACTATTTTCATTTCCATAATGAAACATAATATGATCTTTGTGAAGGTAAATAATGACAATCTGTAGCATATTATCCTACGATATAAAATTTTTGGCTTTATATTTTCTATGAATATTGAGATATAGAAATGACCAT
>JWZT01005375.1:153607-165041 GCA_000827895.1 Thelohanellus kitauei
TCGACAATGAGAGATGATTGGAGGTTCTAAGAAATTCATCATATAAAATCATCCAAAGGGATTGTTAAGGATGTGAAAGAATCTAATCGAATCGTATCAAGAGATCTCAAGCTGGGAAAATTTTTAATATATAATACCAAGTTTTTTTCATTTTGAATTTAGTGAGAAATTGAAAACGTCATCGCGCCAAATCTTAGACGCCAAATTGTGTAATTATATTTGAACTAAATTGTATGAATATTATAATTCCAATTGTGCTCTCAGCAATAAAAAACAATCCTTGAATAAATAAAGAATCAAATCAATTTTCCGCAATAAAACGCCGTACAAGAATATTAAGACTTTTGATATGATCAAGGCTTAACAATAGTAAAAGAATATGGTTAATTCAGGGTAATATCTCATCTTTGACCTGGTTTTCTACGCATTATGCTATGATTTTAAAACACGACGATTGCCACTTCTACAAACACGATAATAAAAATATATACAAAATTTCTGCATAATAATACAAAATGATACAATTTATTAATGTAAAATTTCACCACGTTTGAATTAGAAATGTATGATTTATCATTTAAACAAAGAGTGCCACTTTTATGGGACACCCTGTATATGAACATTTTTAAATTGTATATTTAAAAATTTTAATCAATTTAATTCTAAATGAAGATATGCCGATTTAGATAATTACAAACCAGGGGAATTTGGTGAAGTAGAAAATTTCCATTAGGCTAATTCAATTACAAAATGTGTAAATTTAATGATCACCATAGTCGCGATCAACCATTTGTTCACCAATATTTCTTAAAAAATAATCCTCCAATATGATTATTTTTGATAATTTCTATTACATCTGAGAACCAATATTTAACAATTAAAGACTTTAGAAATACGTATTTTTAATTCTCGGTGACGTCACATACATGTAAACGTCATATTTGATGACTTATTCGTTGGGTATAAATTTTTGTAATGAATTAATAACTAGAGATTTTACAATCTACGCCCTTGTGTAAATGATCGTTTCGTGACATGCAATTAAGTACGCTCCCCGATCCACATCAAATTTATCAAAAATTCTATGTTTTTAGTTGATTTAATAATCCACTCAACCAGAATCAACAAAATTGTAATCCCATGACTATTTTTGTAATTCCATATTATAATAAAGGTGTTTTTACTATTCCGACGCATCATTAATTTAATCCGCGAAAAGAAATAATGTTTAATTTTTCATCATATTTTTCGTGAATTTTTCGCTTCTAAAATTAAAGATTAATAAAAAAAACAATCACTCGAGTTGTCACGATAGATTGTAAATGTGTCGTTAATTATCGTAATTGTTCTTCATTTTAAAAAAATGGCAGATCATGAAGTGAATGATCAGGAACCAGATACATTAATTTATGACAAAGATTGGGAGAAAATGTACCCTATAAAGGAGGTCTCATGTGATAAGAATGCTTTCTACTGCATACCATGTGAGCTCACGATTTCATGTGCTGAGAGGGGATCGACGAATGTAAGTAATCATTGTCGGTCGATAACGCATCAAGAAACCATCATCAAACTAATATGTAACAGGTCTTGATCACTGTGGGTCCTGGTGTGATGGCTCCGTCATTAGATCCAGATGGATTATTTATCACCGACTCAAACTCAACCACTACATTAAGAAATCTTCACTCACTTTGCACAATCTTAGAAGATCAGGCTATTATGAAATATACCAAAAGACTGCCTCGCACTCATGGGCTTGGTGATCTTCAGGAACTAGTAAAAACTGAAAATTCACAGAATACGGAAGTAAGTTCTTCAATGATTATACCCAAATTGATCTTAGTAATTTGACCGATAGTTTGGAATCGTTTAGTAGTTAGAGATGTTCACAAACCAAACAATATGGAATCATAATTTATCTCACTTTTTTTATATTCTCCAAAATATCTTTATTATTCAAATCGAAAATATAAAAATGGGTCCATAATTGGACTGGGTTTCGTTGATCACGTTTTGACCACGAAAGATGATCAAACGAGCATACATATTAAACGAAATTTTGTTTCATGAACTAGATTGAAGTCTAATTTATATTTTATGGGTGTTCGCTTCGTACATTGGCAAAACATATATTAGAGTTAGGAAGAAAGCTGAATTTATCACAAAATATGGATTAATGTTAAGATATGTCCTCAATAGTTAATTCCTAAACGTTTAGACCTGACTCACAACCCTTGACACAATATTATCATGAGATTGTTGGTTGAAATATGTGATGAGCTTGAATTAAACCGATCGATTCTCACCCCATGTTCATCATGCTAATTCAAAAAAATATTAACACCTCTACATACACCACATTTGATGGCGTAATAAGAGATATTTTATCATTCCATCATAATGTTTGCTGCTTAAGATAAAAAAATCGCTGTCCTTAATCTCGTTACATTCTCAATGTCCTCAAACACACTTGCTTTCCAGTCGAATGTGTCTGTCTGAAAAAGCCATGCTAGTTGCTTGGAAATGTGTCACGAATATTTGAACCATTATAGGATAGAATTATGTTTTAAAATACACATTTAAAAATATCTTATACGTTGAATAAAATCATTTGGCAAATCGGATGGTTTTTCGATTATAGTCGGCGTATTTTGGATTAAAACATGATTCGATTTTGTTTTCCATATATTTTATGATAAATTAGCCTGTATATGTAACCATCGTTTCGTATGTTTCACGTGTTAATCATTATTAACTCTTTTAAGCAGAGCGATTGAAGGTTTTTTGCGTATACTTAATAAAAATTGCATTTAACTAAGTAATAATTGACCGAAATAATAATTTTTTTTCTGCGAGGAATTCTATACCATATAAAATCCATTTTAATTTTTAGTAAATTTCATGTTTCGTAAAAAAACACAGATAAAAGTATTAAACCGATGCCCACAAACAGATATCTGTTAAAGTAGACCAACGATAACATAGTTTTTAAGTTAACAAGCATCGTTACATTTTACACGTTGCGGATTAAAAAATGGACTTTTATTAACATTGTAAATTGAATAGTATTTCTATTGAAAGAATATTAATTTTGTGGTGAAGAAACTCAATGTTGTCTTCGGTTATTAATATCCGTATCGCCTGAGATGTATCATGTTAAATTCTAATCTATTCTAGAAAATGACTATATTGTTGAATATTATTAGAAAATAACATGGCGACAGTAAAAATTGAAAAAAATATACCATTCATTATGCATCTACATAAAAATTCTGAAATTTATTAAGTGTTGGGGTAAAAAATGTGTCTTAATTTCTGGATTACTTCTGGTAGTGAATAAATGGCCATTCATAAAATTCAGATTACTAGTCAAAGGTTAATATCATATCTTATGAGTAAATTTCAGATTTTTGGAATAGGTTTTTGAGATGTTTGAAACGATTAATATTTATATCTAAAAAAAATATTAATTCAAGTACATTATACCATCCCTAAACTAGATTTTTAATGATACAACAGTTGCTCCAACACAAATACCTTTAAATTCATGGACAATATTAAAATAAAAAATTGGATCGGAGAAAATTTAAACAAACAAACAGAATTCCGTCATGAACATCTGAATGAGTAACATCATCGGCAAGACAAGTAAAAGAATAAAAAACTTCATATCAGTCCTAAACTCAAAAAATGGAGGTAATATTTATATTGATAAGGATTATGTGCTTTATACAGCTTGGATCAAAATAAAACAGACAACCAAAGATGAATATTCTTAAAGACAACTTGCAAAAGAATTGACACACATTTAGCCATGTTTTATCATCAAATAACGATACATTCGTAATTGTAAAAAAAATTCGTTTTCCAAATGCTTAGCTAATTTTATTAAATTATTTACTGCACGAGAAATCAAACCCCATGCATTATTTTATTGAAACAAAGGCAGATTTCTTTAAAAATCTTAATTCTTTTCTTGATAAATTTTCTTCATGTATAAAATAAATGAAGTTGGCTCTATATAAAAATTCTGATACTCATGCATCAAAAAATGTTTTTGAAAAATATATAAAAACACGAGGTAAAAAATATATCCTCTCAGATTGATGTTATTCGAAATTCTATCTCGCACTTCTAATATCAAAATAATAATGAGAAAACTCGTTATTTTATTTAATAATTTCTTAATTTATCTAACGAGAGCTATACCGAATGATTAAGAATAATAACTGTGTTCGGCAATTTCTAAAGAAACTAGCCCTGTTATTCGATATTTTCAAATTCATATTTAGAAACTCGAACCTCAAAATGAGTATCAACGCCAGATCTGTTGTTGAACTCTTTCTCAAATTCGTCCAAATCTGGAAGATAAATTGTTTATAATCAAAATGAACTCCTTTTCAATATTAATTTGTTTATCACATCAAACAAATAGGGTCTTTTTGATCTCGGAAAATTTTATGTATAATTTCTACTATAATCTAGATATCAAATTAAAAAAAAATAATACAAATTTGGGAATTTATGGAAAAAAAGTCTACCCTTGAAGATTTGAAGGAAAACTGATATTTGTGTCGTTACAAAAGTAAAAAATTTTTATTCGACAATTACGAGCATCGAGGATAATAAAAAAATAGATGATTGCGCTTAAATGTTTCTTTGATTTTTTAGGTGGATATTTAGCCTCAAGTTGTATTTACATTTCAATTCAGGATAAATATCTTCTACAGAATCATGTAATGATCTTCAAATGCCGTGCTGATCAAAAGCGATATTATTTGATTATAATACGTCTCCCAATAATCTAGTGTCATTTTCACCGGACCCTGAAATGTATTTCATATCGACGAAAAGTATCAATTGATAATTTTCTCAGCTATACATTCCATCGATCATACATATAAAATAATGAAAATTAGTTGTGAATCTCTTAGTTGTGAAGTAATCAAATCCAAAAAACATTAGTAATATATTATCTCTTAAACATAGTTTGTATTTTCAAAAAAATTCATCAAATCATTACGCTGGCCTACGTCCTTCTAAAACTTCCTTGCACGGCACTGATCGTTTCAACAATACTTTGAACAACACACCATTGAAAAAGTATCGACCGCAAACCAATTCATTGTTGTACTGTTTTATTTCAAATGCTACTTTGCTCTTTAAAATGGCATTTCTTCAAACTATGACGTCATTTTTAACAGTGTTTTCTAGCGAATAGTTTCATATATAGTGCAGGAAAAAAAATAGAATCGGTCACCATTTTTGTAATTTCTCCTTTTTGCGTTAACCATTTGACTTATAATTGGTATTTAAACGTAGGGAATATTGATATCTTTATGTTTGTAAATCGATATCAAATTCTAGAAAATACATACTGATATATTTACGAAATACTGACAATTTTATGCATTTAGGTGGGATAAAATAATAGCCAGCCATTCACTCAATAGTTTGGTTAGATCTGTTTTTATAAAAAGTTTTGCAATATTTAAAATGCTCTGACATGTCTTTATATTTTTCCTAAAAATACTTTCTTGAGGAGTTATTACACGATAATATATCTAAATTTGATCATAAAAAAACCTCTACATCGTGAATAAAACATTCATAAATGACAGATCTAATTGAGAAAGGTTATTCGTACCTAATTTAAGAAGAAAAAGGTAAATTTTTCAAATTAGAGCTAAATTTCCTGGAAAACACTTACTTTAATATTCGCGCGTGATCTGTGATCTGGTTGAAATTTAACATTTTTTACGCGTAATTATAGTGCGAGAAAAATAAAAGTCAACTGTTTCCACAATAGTTTATACAGATATGATTTGATAAAAAATTTAAGATGTTTTAAAATTCTCTGACGGTTTTAAAATTCTCTGACGTGTTTTTTCCAAAAAGTACATCATTGAGGATTTATTAAGGTATTAACTGTTTTTATTCAATAAGTGTATGTCTTGATATATCGTTTCAGAAAAACTTATCAAATGAATACGATTAAATTTAAACAATATTATTTATGTTGACTTTGAAGAAACCAAAAACCATAAAAGACAATTCATTTTATGACTTCAGAAGTGCTAATAACAGGTTTTTAACGTTGAAATCTCTTACATCATTCAATCTAATATTTTTTTATATCTCCTTTGATCAAAACAGATTCATATATATGGTTAGGCATTGATTCTATAAATTTTTATATTTATTGACCAGGAATTTCTTTCAGAATTATAATTAAGCCTTGAAAATATCAAATTTTAACCTAGACACTGGTATGTGCGATTGTTAAAATAAGTATTTTTTATAAATTTAGCTCTACTTTAATAAATTTATCTTTTTTCTGGTAAAATTAGCTAGGAATAACCTTTCACAAGTTATAACTGTTATTTTTTAATATCTTTATGACGATTTTTAAGTTTATTTTATGATGAAATTAAGATATTAAATATCATATAATAACTCCTCAATAAAGTATTTTTAGGATAAATAAAAAAACGTGTTAGAACATTCTAAACATTGTAAAACTTTTTATCAAAACAGATCTGAACAAACTATCGTGCGAATGGCTGTCTTGTTTCTTCCTACCAAAATGCCGATAATTGTCAGTATTTCGTAAATATATCCGTATGTAGTTTCTAGAATTTGATATTGATTTACAACTATATAGATATATATATTTCCTACATTTTAAGACCAATTATACGTCAAATTACTTACACACAAAGGAGAAATTACACAAATAGTGACCGATTCTATTATTTTTCCCGCACTATATTATCATGTCACAAGTGTTGCTAGTGAGTAAGCCGCTTCGCAATCATTCCGTTTACATATAATACTTCTTATCTGAATTATAAAATTTAAACAATGTAATGAATATTAATTGTAATGTATTTTCAAGCTTCATCTGGATATTGAGGCGTGATAGAATTGGTGTCAAACAAAATTTTTGCGGTACCCTTTTATCCACGGATTAATCCAATCGAGCTGCTTTTATAAAAAAATTGAAGTGAATAATTGTTTGTTTCACTATTTAAAGGCAACCTAAACAAAAAATTTCTTGTCGAAGGGCCAATATCCGAATTGCATACCCTTTGTGTATTCTTGCATCAAGACACGCTCTTTTCGAACCGTTACAAAGAATACATTTTTAATTTCATTCAAATACATTATGAAACATAAAACCTCTTTTTTGAATTCATGTATATTAATCAAATCACGCTTTAAGTAAGCTCTGAGCCACATTTCGTCCCAACGTGATTTGTTTGTGATTACGCACGACCCTGTAATACATTTCCCTTATGCAGTTGATATTAAAAAAACTCTTTTTGGCGTTGCATCAAGTTATAACGAAACTATGGAATTATCAAATCAACATTCCATATATTGAGAACAAGAATAACTCTTTTAACTGAAAATTTGTCCGAATCAATGAGCTGAAATGCACCGTCGAAACAAAGCCCCGATAGCGAGATCGCTAGATGTATGTAACTACTGAGGTCGCTTGGAGATTTGTAATATTTCGTAGATACACTAAGAGTAGAGTGGTGCAGTTTCGTTAATATCATTTATTGGTTTACACGTCAAAATTGTTTGTATGAACAGAAGTTATGCAATAAGTTTAAATGTTGATTAATTACATTTCATCTACATCGGGTGAGTATCACTTGATAACAAATTATATTTTTCTCTGAATAACTTTCATGCTTCTCAAATTTATTGGTAATAATTTGAAAATCACTAATAAGAATATATGAGATTGAATGTCGCTTCATTCTTTACCTCTCAACGCAGCTTTTGATGAGCAGCGCTAAATATTAATATTTGGTTGCTATATAAACGTTTCAAATCATCTTTATAAATTTAATCAACATTTTTTAATAAGTATCTCGCTTTTTTCACACATATCAATTTTGTTTTCTTATTTTATTTCATAAATTTAAACAGATGAAATTCACCAAAAGGTTCCATTTACGGTACATGTAATTTTTTGATTTATCTAGCGACCAATTTGGTAATCAGTGCAATTCAATTCCAATTTTGGCAGAAATGCCGATGTTTTATATCATTAATTTAAGTAAAAAAAAGATGCTGCATTTTATAGTTAAAGTAATTAAAATTAATAGAGATATGGCTTTGTGATATATGCCAAGAAATTAAAAACATCTTGTAATAAAATATGTTTACATAGTAACTGTTCCGTAAATAACCCACAAGTTTTCGAGAAATCAATTGAGGTAACATTTTTTATCAGAGAAACTCTCTTAACGATATGGTTGGTGTTATAATTAAGCCAACACAACAAAATTATAGATACTTTGGTTTTTTCTCGCTTAATTTTTTGGAGTTATTATCATTTACTTTAAATATTTTTGAAGAACACGCTTATCTGTTCGTATAAATAAAATGACAAACCATTTCAGGCAAATCTTTGTATCCATTTCACCAAAACAACATTATGATCGAAAATGAGATTGATAGTGTAAGATAATCAAAATAAAGCACCCGAAATTTGACGAGAAATGTAAGCTATTAAACAATTCGCGGTGTCACTAACATAGTATAGAAACCCCTATATTAGCAAGGTTTACATTAATTACCATAAACCCTGTCTTATTTGCAAACACTGCGGACAATATTAGGAAAAAAGTGAAAAATAGACAGTGTTGAAAACAAGGCAAGGTTTTCAAAAAATGGTGCTTATATGCAGATAAGCCCATCAAATTTTCTAAAAATAACATGAGAATTTCTATTTCATATCATTTTGCCAGTAATAAACGTTTCGAATAGCTTTTACAAATGAATATGTTCAGTTTTATGTACTTCGAGTTGAAAATAAACGATTAAATTTTTTATAATTTGTCTAAAATCTCACCCATAGCGAATGAATCTTCGATTTCATATCTATATACAACAAATTAAACATACTCGACCATTTCTTTGTTATTTTTAATGCAAAGTCTAGTATTGATTGAGATGTCACTCTTAATTATGAGCATGTCAAATGATATGAAAAAGAAAATTACAATATATTAGTTCTAGTCCTAATTAATGAAAAATTATTTTTGGATGAAAAATTGAGAAGATTGAAAATTCGACAGGGAGAAGAATAGACATGGTTTACTGCATTTTCGATATTTAATAGATTCATGTTTTACTGGAGAAATTAAAATTTTTATTCTTTGAAACATAGTGATTCAAGCCAATTTTGAATATAAAGGTTTACAGTTAGTGCTTTAATGTAATATTGATATATAGAACTGTTTTGATTAAGTAAACTAGGCGGACGACCTATGCAGATTACGTGATAATCGTTACATTTAGTGAATATATCAAGAATAGAACGTGTAAAAGTACATTTAAACAACGATCGCAAAAAATAGAAATTATATTGAAGATTACTTAAGCCTCGGATTCAATTCCATAGTTAAATCTCTAATTGGAAACAGACAATGCGTTATTGTGTTGATGTTCCTTCTGTCGAATCTATGAAGCTGATTAAACATCAATGTCATATTGACAAGCATCCGAAATTTATGAACAAGGATAAAATATATTTTGGAAACAAAGATGAGGGAGTCAGAAAAACCAGACTTGACATTTGTGGTACTTACAATAGTCAAAATATAGTTGCGATAGAAGAATCTATTTGGATTCGGCTTAGAATAGCCACAGTTATGATACCTCACACAAGTCTGAGTATTTACTAATGCCAGCAGTAAATGATATTGTTCGATTAATGATTGGAGAAAAACTTGTTAATAAATTAAATGTCACTTGGATATGAAACAACACAGTAAATAAAAACAATCTGACACATCTGGTGATTTTCGTGATCAGATAATTAATGAAATGATATCATCTCACTTTCCACTATTTAGTATTAATCTGATGAATCCGGATACGCTGCAAATTGGTTATAAAAATACGTTTGTATGGTAGTATATATATATGATGCTGATTTTTAGATGAAGATCTATTCTGTTAACCTTTTGAAACACCTACTACCTCATGTGATATATTTGAAAAGTTGATGCATATCTAGAAATTCCATTGATGTCTGTTGAAAATATTTGTGGTGTGTGTACAGATACTGCGCCAAGTATGTTCAGATATGCGTCTTTATGTTAAAATTTTCGACAAAATGAAACCGCGAACACCATTTAACCTCACTTTATCATTCATCGATAAATATTAGCAACGAGAACAATGCCTCAGGAATTATAAAACTTCATGATATGATTAATTCTGTTAAATTAAATTATTTTAACAGTCGTTTTCAAGCAATTGCAGATTTAGTCCATCCAACAATATTCTGCATTTTAACACAGAGCTAAGATGGTTATCAAGAGGGAAGGTTTTAACACGTGTTTTACCGTACTAGACTAACTTAAACTCTTTGTTAATCAGAAATTAAAACCACAGATCGAGTCACTTTATAGGGAAGAATTCTATTTAAAGGAAAATAGCATATGCGGTTGATATATTTATATTATTAAGTGACTTAAATTTATCACTAAAATGATAATGTGCAACATGTCTCGACTTATCAGAGATAATTACATCCTTAAGATCAGCTTAGGCTCTGACAAACAAAATTGATGAAAATAAAACATACATGCTGTCATCCTGATCTGGATTCCATGATAAAAATGATTTTGAACATTATCGAAGAAATATAATAATAATTACTGTTGAATAATATTTTCACATGCTCAGACAAAATATTATATTTTCAAAATCTACCCTACGATCCTTTAGAACTAGCAAGAAATCGACCTTTTGTCAAAGTTGAAGATTTTTAAAGACATCACAGGAAGAGTTTATTGAACGCATTTAGAGCGATGCTGCCAAAACTGATTTATCCTCTAAGTCGATTTCATAATTCTGGATAAAGTGTTTCAATTCTTATTCGATTTCGTCTGAGACGGTTTTGACGCTTCTTCCATTTCTAACCACATATCTAAGCGAAATTGTTTTATCTCACCTTAAAATTATTAATTTAAAATATGGAACCAGATTTGACACAGGAGATGGCCTTCGTTGTGTTCTTGCCAAAGTAATCCAAAGAATTGCAAATTTAGATTAACAAAATGAAGCTAAACCTTGTCACTAACGTGAACTTGGATGCCCATTTTGTCAAAACAATATCTTCTCCATTTTGTTTACTTAACTGTTCAGATCGAGCTACTCATTTCGCATTTTTACATAAATTTACAAAATGATTATCGTGATTAAATTTTTTTGAAAAATAAATAATGCAATTGATTGAAACTAAATTTAATTTGTGAAATTATAATCAAATATATATATATTTTCAACTAAAAATGATTTCATATTATTTCGTTTTCTTATAAAAATCTCGTAAAATTTTACTTTCTAACAATTGAGTTATATCCTCAGTTTAAGATATATATATACTATTATTAATATT
>JWZT01005375.1:193625-205118 GCA_000827895.1 Thelohanellus kitauei
TGTTTGCATTGTATTTAAGCATAATCTTCAGCGATCCAATGATTATCTATATTTGTATTTGTGCCAAGTATACATTTTTCAATGCATTTTAAATGAAACACAACTTCTAGAAAATAGTCAGAAACATTTTTTCCTCATATAAATAAATGAGTAGTCGTTTTAGATGTTCAACTTCTCTAAAAGCGTACATAAAACCTCTCCAATGATTTTCCGCTTTTTTTCGCCTCGATTGGAATTCTGTTTAAAATTCATCCCAACGGGCTCATTTATTTATCCGTTGTCACCAAGAGCGTTGGCTCGATTTCTCTGAGATATCATATATTTTTAAGACGTTACAAGTGCCCTCTATAGAATTTGTATATATTCCCACTCCCGGTTAACGAAACGTTATGAATGATTCACCGTATAATGGTTATAGAATGAGTCCGAATTTCTAAAGCTCCTCAAGCAATCGGTGATTATGGTGGAGCCTTAATAAACGTCGGTAGTTATAACCGATATCAAGCTATTCGCCGTTCTGATGAGAAATTCGATACGAAACAGTCATCTTTCACCTGTTGTATCAACACAGCAAAGGGCCCATATACCACTTACACGGTGTCAGGAGAGGTGTTTATTATTCCCAAGTTTAAACTGGTCGATTTCAACACGGCACCTGGTCCCCAATTCGCATTTTATCAAATATAAAATTGTGCGTATAAGCATTCCAAAGTGATTGGTGTAGTATTTCCCAATCGGCTTGATATCGTCGCAATCTTTGTTGTTAAGGTATTTTTTGTACCACTAACCCAAAAATAGGCGATCTCTAATATTTTCTTTATTTATTGTTGGAATGCGTCGAAGAAGGTCCTATTGAATAGTGATTCATCTTTGCTGGAGTTTTTTGCAACAACTCCAAGTATATCTTCTTAAAGTAATGTTCTACTCCGATCAAAATGGTCAGAATTCTGGTGGAGATATCATTGCTTCTGAAATAAGGTACTGAATGGCAGTTTGAAATCTTGAAAATTTCATCTTGCTTCATCGATTTGGAATCATTGACGGCGTTACCAACCAGATGAAGTGATTTTTCAAAACTCGAATAGTAACTGGTACCTTAACCAAAACCGTAAATGTTTTTATAACAATATTAAATGTAAAACCTTTTCTCTAGTATTAAAAACAGTTTAAATGGGTTAAAAACTACGTTTCTGACTAAATCTGATAACTATATTTTTCGTGCTTTAGTCAGCTGCAGGATAGCCGTTTAATAATGCTTTCAGTTTATCGAGTTAAATAGCTCGCGAAGCCCCGTTTTAGAACCATTTACATTAAACATGAACATCGATACAGTAATTATTGAAGAAACTTCTTGAATCGTTTGAAATGAGAATAGAATAATTACCCAATAAAAGGAGTTGGTTAATTTTTCGTTATGTGCTCCGGTTCCAATTATTTCTGAAAAAACTTAGAGAACATAGTAAAAAGGTTTTGAAGATTGTCGGTCGAAGTTTTCGAACATGACGTACTTATTTATAACGTAAGCTCATTACCCGCACATATTGGCCATTCGCCAAAACAATTCAAATAGAAACAAACCCAATTACAGATACGCTCTATCTGAAATATTTAATCAAATTGCGTGTTTACTTGTCTTTATTAATCGATATGTCTGCAAACCATTGTTTGCTAAAGATTTCTCCACGTTAACTCAAGTTTCTTATTCAAATTCTTCCGACAGACACTTCAAAAATAAAAACACAGGTTTATTTTCATCATAAACCATGACTTGAAGCCATTAAACCTTTTTAAACAAGAGAATTGGCTTTCATATATTATAATGTTAAATAGCGTTTACAGTTTTTATCACAAAATTCGATATTTATCATCCGATGTTTTTATTTTAAGTCTAATTATTAATTGAAATCTAACCAGAATCTTTTTGTTTGTGAATTATAAAAATACAAAATTAATGTTTAGATAACGTGACAAAAATAAATGAAATCATTTGAATGATAACAATGTGATTAAAAAAGAGTATTTTGTAAAATCGCGTTTGCGTTAAAGATTAAACTAAATTAAACCTAATATAAGACTTAAGCGGAGCATGTTGTTTATCCTATCCAAAATCTGATATCTACACGTCATGGAATAGTATTTTCTCGGCTCATTAAAATAGACATTCGTGGTTGTATGATATTGTATTGAAGGATGATTTTCATAACCTAATTACTTATTATTTTCTAAGAAATGTTCGGGGAAATGCTATCTTTTGTTGTTTCAGTGTAGCTGATGTTTTGACGTTGTTTGCAAAATTTCTAGAAGCAATGCATAATGTTGTTGTTGCCGAGATTTCAAGAAAAGAAGTAGTTTTAATCACAATCAATGGTCTAGCCCTGAATAAATATCATGACAGGCTTTAATGTCCTGAATGATGTTTTTTAAACCTAATCCACAAAGCTAGAAACGTGTGTGTATTAAATTTTATGTAATTAAATCCATTTTGCGTTTGTGAGTTTAACAATCAATATAATATATTTATTTCTGCGCAGTTCGCAATATTGACGAACAAAACCCTCTAGTAGATATATGAGACAGTTTTATTTAAAAAAAAATTCATTAATATTTTTGTTAATGAATTTTAGTAATTTAATTAGAGTGTAGTGAACAATGATTCATTTAAACAATTCTGCTTTGTGATCAGATACATTTTTGTCCTGACCAGAGAGGTTACACTAGGACAGTATGTTTCCAGTTAGCAGATCATAAAAATATAAAAGATCATGCTAGTTACTGATATAAATCTCTGAATATAACTCTCACAATTTACTGAAAATGTAATAAAATGCATATTTATTATAATATTTGTGATATTAGAGACAAAGCATTTTACAAATATGGGTACAGGCCTTTTATTCATACTAGGTAAATACATTATAAAGGTTTATTTGATATACTAACTACCATCACATCCTGCATCATTTATCGCGTAGGTTTAACAAACGTATTATAGCTGCAGATTTTAATCTTTGTGCAAAGATATATCTAAGGAATTTTCGACTTTCAAAATTACTGTCATGATTTCTTGATGTCATACAATGCTATAGTTCTCGAAGATTGAAAAAATCAAAAATCTCAAACATGATTATTGCACAATTAAAATAATATCATTTATAAACGCATTAAGCAAAAAAAAAATGATTTGTATAAATAAATACTTATATTTACAACCATACGATTTAAATTATTTTAGGCATTAGATCATGCATATGATAATATATTTAATCTATCAGCATAATGTAGATGCCAAAATTTTATCAAATTATTGATTTTATACTTAATTATTAAAAAAATTAATAACGATTAAAATTGTAGGTCGGAGGAAGATCAAGGTGAAATATATGCCATTGTCGAGATGGTCTGACTAATCAGCTACATCAATAAACATCACAATGTTTTTGAAACTTGCCGAT
This sequence comes from Thelohanellus kitauei, assembly GCA_000827895.1. Taxonomy (NCBI): domain Eukaryota; kingdom Metazoa; phylum Cnidaria; class Myxozoa; order Bivalvulida; family Myxobolidae; genus Thelohanellus; species Thelohanellus kitauei. The sequence continues at coordinate 197,078 of JWZT01005375.1, forward strand.
TAGATGATTCGACTTAATCCATTCTTGATAGCCACATTTAATATTCAAAATATATAAATGATAAAAAACACTATATTCATTAAATTCTATAATTTATAAAAACTATTCGTGTCCATCGTTTACGTATGATTGTTTGAAAACGATCACATACAAACGAGAGTATATACTTTATTTATTCTCGATAATATAGAAAACAAACAGAAATATCACATGTTTTATTTACAAGATTTTTTACTCAATTTACACGTTTTGAAGTGTATTCTGAATTTAGGATTAATCCTCATATCTGGGTCGACATCATCCTAAACATAAGATCTCGTAATACATATATTTTCATTCATGTTGTTTGCATTAATCATTTACTGCTTTGATACCTAGAAGTATGTAAATATTTTTTACAAAAATGATATTTAGAATTTGTTAGAACTTTTATGCGCCGTCGTTGATAATAGTGAGTTTTCGCAAATACAATCTGTACTAACCCTTTGATTCTGTTCTCTTATTATATCCTTTTCTTATCTTAAAATCTTCATTTTATATTTTGAAATAGATACATGAGTATTTTATTCAGAAATTTTTATTGCATTCGAATGTTCCGATTCCTCATAAGTGCTCATTATCGGCACAACTAATGTCATTATAATTGAACTATTTCCTATTCACTCATAAAACATTCGACCTAAAATCTTGATTTTCATAATTGTGTTGGTACTGAATATTCGCATCATATAATGAAGAGTTATAAATGCATGCTGATACTTGAATAATTGAGCTCAAATTTTTATACATACGTAGATTCGCATGTTATATCGTTAAAGATGGCATTACGATTTCATTTTAATCCGTCGGTCTGCATCATAAGGTTTTATAAATACTCTAAGGTTATACATCTGCGGTTTGTATCATAATTTACAGGTTCAAAGGTTAATTTAATCAATTAATTTCATCTCAAACTTCTACGCATTGTTATCGAATGTATTTTTTTTCATAAATCGCAATCTGATCTCAGATTCGTTATAATGTTTATTTTTTTTAATGTTTCTGTGCCGAAAATTCATATTTGTAGTCACTGTTGGTCATGTTAAATGTTGCAGATATGTCGATGTTTATCCTATATCAACTGAATCGCCATTATGACTTTGCAAATCATAATTGAAAGCATACCTTTGTTAGCTATTGTGTTATATTTTACCAATAAAGAAACTTGTTAATTTTATCAATGTAATTGTAGGATATATAAGATATCCTGTATTACATAACAGCGCTGAGTGGTCGAGTTAGTGACTGCTAGATAAGAATCAATGGGTCGTTAGTTCCGTTCCGGCTTGACTCGCCTTTTACGTTTACATAATTATAATGATTTTTCTGTTTCCAAAAGTAAGGGGTTTAACATATTAAAAATATTATTAATTTTATTTCTCATCCTCATGGAAACTGCATCTAAGAGTTTGAAGCACATAATCCATTTCAAGAATGTAAATTACCTAACTACCAGTCAATTACATTTTATCTGATCTGAAAAATCTAATAGTATATTGGATTTAATATAAGGAATGCTCTACTTTACATAACTGTTATTGTATGTTCTGCTTTTTGCGAAATAGAAATAAATATCTTTTATTTTTAATAACCCTGATCAGTTACAAATTTAAACCCGGAATTATGGATATTGTATCATTTAACGTCTCAATTAAAACCTAACACCTAGACCACCAATTATTCTGATGAAATACGCCTGCGTTTATTTGTTATTAAATAATATGTCATATTATTTGCAATATCTTACATGGAACATATAATTAGATATTTAACAAAAAAGGCTTATATCATTTCAAATTGTATTTTAATTATCATTTGAGTATCACTCCATAAATTTGATAAAATAAATTATCGAAGATTAGGCACGGTTTATCTATAATAGTCTCAAATATTTTCATTCATTTTTATAAAATATATAGTATGAATTTTCATTTATTTGTAAATATATTTAAGCTTCTAGATTCGTCAAATATATTTTAACTGTCATATACGATTTGCTATCACATACACTATGGGTCTTTATATAATTATCTGGTTTATGTTTCTGCCTGAGACACAAGAACCAGAATCACCAAAAACCCCAAAAACATTTGAAAGATCTCTGAAAGATACTAAAATCACAGTCACGTTTGATTTGTATGTAAAATATACATATTCGTACGATTATTCGATAATTTAGGAAAGAATGGACATGGTTCACGCAAGATCATATAAATACATTTACTCTTGATTCCTCTACATTATTCATTTTGATCGAAAATTCTCAGGATCATTCATGGATGGAGATCAAATGCAAGACGTCTGATTATAACAATGATTTGGAAATCAGAAAATGCAACATGTCTATTCAATTAGATCCTAAAACGGGATTTATTGCTTGAAATTATTCGTTTGGATATGAATATATTCTTGATAAAGATGTCAAATGCGAATTCACAAACGTTGATATAGATTTTGCTTTTTATGACCGCGGTGGCGAAAACCTTGAATTTGGAATCAAATTTCTATCCATCAGATTTGCAAATCATAAGCAAACTTGTAGGTTAAAGCATCTTAAAAAAACAATTAATGATATTAAATCAAGTGGTTATTTTCATCCTTGTGTAAAAGATGGTGGAGAAATGTCGAAAGAAGCCGATACTTATGCTTTATTCTTTACGAATGTACCAAGTTATTATTATAAGACTCTAATTAGGCCTGAAACAGGATATGGATCATTAATTGTCTTATTCTTTATATTCATTATATTAATAGTTGTGGCAATATCTATCACCACATATAGACGGTGACCTAGTGGACATACATCCTGCTAAATAAAAAAACTGACAATAATTTTGTCAAGTAAATAAATATTTTTCATATTATTTAATTGTTTTTCAATAATTATCTTTCTACTTCAACAAATAAGAAAACTTATTTTGCAAATATTTCTCATAAATGTTTAAGTCCATATCCCTCAATACTTTTTTCAGTGTTTTATGATGTACTGTGAGTTCCCAGATATAATTGTAAGTTCGTCGAATCAAGAATTGACCCAAGGCCAAGAAATATACCATATGGCAATCAGATTTCACAGTTTAAAAATAATTCTTATTTTATCGAAACAAGACCCAATACAAAAAGATATATATTATTTTATATTTAAAATAATGGTTTCCAATAGCTATAAAAACAATAATAACGAAGTGTTATTGGGAGAGAGTGATGACAAATGAAAAATAGTTTTTTTAAATTTGTAGTGCTTACCCCTTATCGTTTTTCAAAAATAACATTTTCGTTTATGTCTTGCAGTATCGTGAATGGTAATTGATTATATTAACCACGATTAATCTTTATTCAGACTGAACTATCTACAGTGTTGATAAAACTATCCTTTGGCATTAAAAATCATTTTATTCTTTGGGATACAGTAGAGCCCAATCTTATATCTACAATCTACTTACAACTCATAGCATGCTTACCATTACTATTTTTATGCCTATTGAATTATGACAATATTTTTCAGATTCAAATTTATTTAATTAATTTAATGTTACAATCCACAAAATGAAGTATGAAAATAAATATTAATAATAATGTATGTCTATATAAATCATGATTTTCACGTAACTTGTTTTAATATATCTCTACATATTATTATTGTATTACGATTTTTGTATTGCTACTTGAATCCTGGTGACTTTGGTGCATAAAATATCGATTATGTATCACAGAAACGACACATTATTTAACTTAAATATTCAAGATAATACTCATAGTTGTGGCCCATCAGTATTCGTAAGTTTTTTAAATAAATGTATATGATATCAAAATGATATTAGGTTTTATCCTGAACCTTGTATCAAATAGCTACATTCTGTCTCGATACACATTCACTTACTTGGTTCTTAGACTCAGTAAATATATGGTTAACTAATAAACCACAATTTAGGAACTGATTCAGAACATCTAACATTTTTAAATCCAAATTTAACCACAAATATAGTTTACAAAATATTGATAAAATGCCTTAGTTTGACAGATTTATAATTATCTCAAAATGAAATCAGGTATCAGAATTTAAAAGAGATGCTGATAAAATATAAAAAAGTATATTCCAACATATAATATCAATGATCGAAGACGTATTATTTACATGGATCATTTATAGCACCTTTAAAGCAAATGCATTGAATGTTAACCAAACCTAAATGACAAGTTTCCACTGATGATGCAAGAGCGCATTCAAATCCAATTTAATTAGCCCAACAGTAATAGTTTCACCCCAAACTAACAACCTAATTGAGAATATATGCTGATAAATCTGTAAATTATTTTTGGATATCCCATTTAAGAATTTTAAATACATTAAGGTCATTCATTTTGTTGAATAATATGTGCATTACGCGAAAACGCTGATAATTATTATTATGAGCCTCGTTTTCGTAAATATTAATAATTAATCGTTGTTTGATATTTATGTATAAACTATTTTATGACAATATTTTAATAAAGATTAAACATGTTTAGTTGTAACTGTAGCTCAAATGAATCTACTTACAAAATTAATATTTTTGGATATGTTTCAACGATACAATTCATGAGAGAGCTTCAACACTCAGTTCGAAAACTGAACACCTCAGGTCAGCTTCTAATTTGATTCTCTTTATACCTTCAAGTTAGCGTTATTGCGTTGTGGTCAAGTTTAGTAGTTCAGAAATGATTTATATGAATATTATGTGAAATCTCTCCATATAATTGTGAATCTCTAGATTGGGAATACGCAACATATGGCCAGTGTGCCAGGTTCAGAAAGTATCGTTGATATGAATAGTTCGGTAACTGCTTCAGAAATCAAATGGTTATGTGGCCCGCTAGCATATCCTTGCACAATCTCCCGTTACTTTCAACTGCTTTCATAAAATTCTGTGTTTAAATACCAAAATATAATTTCTATTTATTCTTCATTATTTCGTACAGATTTACAATTTATAATTCGAGTCATTATAAATTTTGCCAATAATCGTAAATTTGACATCAAGAGTAAAGTATTTAACAAAAGTTCGATAAATAATTACGTGCTCGTGGAACACCAAAGAATGTATAATATTCATTGTACAACTAAAGTGTTTCCATGAGTAAATAGCACAAAATTATCCGTAATGATGTGACGAAACTTGCATACTAAGGCATTACTTTATCAGAAACAGAACGGCAAACTAGAGAAATAGAACCTGTCAGAAAGCTTAAAGCAACAGAATTTATTAAGATGCGATAAAAGTCGGTAGGTAAGCATCAAACTCTGGCAACATTTGTGGTTTCGTATCAAAATTCGAATGATAGAAAATCTTTCTGAGATGGTGAAATTTCCTTTTATACATCTAGGATGTCAAAAATCGAAGTCTGCCTAGAAAACAAGACCATATTTTAAGAAGTCGGTTTGTCGGCGTAAACTGTTATTGGCAGCATTGAAGCAAGTGTTGACGTCCTGAAATCACGATTAAAAACGTTTACATAGACTAATGGTATTATCCATGGCGTTGGATAGCATTACCTAATTCGATGAAACTGAAAATTTTGTACTCTTTCTATAAGCAATTTAATTCATTGAAATGATGGACTTATTACATTTAATTCAATCAATGAAAGACACTACAATTGGTGATATTTTCAAACATGTAGAAAATGTTTGCGGAAAATAGCCAATACTACGACTGATGTTTGTCTGTCTTCGAAATGAAAGAAGTTGGTCGAGTAGAAACTAGGGGACATCGTTTGATAGTTCGATTGAACAAGGAAATTGATATTTTTAAATTATTGCGGTACACCAGAAACTGTTTTGTAAATATGTGATTGATTTGAATCATTTTATTGATGGAATTGTGAAAATTATCAATTTCAACAGTGCAAGAGGTCTAAATCATTGATACTTGATTTGAGTTTAGCAAGATTAAGGTTCTGATGACAGTGATGTTCTCTATCATACCTCTGTAAGCTAGTATCATGTATGACAAAGTTCGGAGTGGTTTGAGGTACCTGACAACAGAAATCATACTGTTTTTTGATATTAATGAAACAAAATATTTTCAACTCATAGAATCATAAATGTCTGTCAAATATAGCGTTTACAGCTGATCTATTTAAATTGATTAAATAACTTTGAATTAAACCTCATGGGCAGGGACCTTTGTCACACCAGATATACTTAAACAATGAAAGCATTCAGAGTGACGTCAAACCGTTCTTCCTCCAGGTTTGCAAGATTATCATAAAACACTGTTTTAATATTGGTAACGTTGTAACATCATACGCTTCACTGAATGAGTCCAAGTTTACCTCATTGAGTACGATGGACATGAAATGACATTAAATCCATGCAAACATACATTTGCTGATAAAAGTTGTCAACCATGAAAATTAAAGAGACCAATCTGCTTTCCAAACTAAATGATGTTCAGGGAAAGTCATTGCTTTGAATTGTATTCAAACATGAAGCAAGGGTTCAAATAAATTGTTAACCACTTCTATCGACGATAGATGTTTCATTACGTTTCGAATTTATAAAAATATACAATAGATTTAATTCTTAATATACTTTTCGATCATATGCTATAAACATTGCATTAAATATGAGTTATCCATTGTACATAGGTTGATAATCATACAATTAAGGTATTCATTTAGTATCCGGACCGCTTACTAGAGAAAATCCCAATACCTACATCGTAAGCTAGCCATATCACAACATATTCTATGATTAATAAATTTTAAGCAAAGCGTCTCTTAGATACAGCCTCCAGATTTTAAATTCTGTCATCTTACAAATCAAAGCATTTTAGAAAACGCATGGACTATGGATTTGTAAATAACATAATTCATAAGAAAATATATGTAATCAATGTTATGCTAACTGTGGGCACAATTCATGTTTTGGATCTCATATAATGTTTAATTATGAATTTTTATAATTTTAGTTTTTAAGCGTAATACCTTAATTCTCTTTCATAATTACTTTTATCATATCTATCTATGCAAGGTCTTCAACTTTTAATTGTCGTGTATTTTCTACTCTTAAAATTTTAAATTTTATTAAATGTTTGATTGTCGTTGATACAGTCTTCTAGTAACGAAGCTTAAAACATACCGAATATCGTGTTATTCAGAAAAGGTGACCCAACAATATTTTTGTATTTATGTCAAAGAATAATCGATGGATATTGATCTGAATGAAGAAAATTGGAGCTGCTAATGAGTAGAAATTTTGTCGGCATTATAAAACTAATCATAATGGGTTTGAATTGTTTGGGTGAAATGTATGAGAAGATTGATTTATTTACTAGTTACCATCATGAAAGAAAGAGTGGTAAATATTTAAAAATGTCATGAATGAAGCGGCAGTAAAAACAAACTTGGGCGTTTATCAAAAAGTTATCTTCGGCGTCAAAACATTTTTCTGATTGAATAATGATAAATATAGGAATGCTGGTTCCATGTAATAATCATGTGTTTACAGCTGCAACCATTTGCTAAAATATGTCTGCTAAGAATCATAATTGCACACAGAGTCGTTTTTGGTGATATGGATAGTAACATTTCAACAAAATAAATCTTCTTTATCCATTTTGCAATTGACACCACTACGAATATAACTGATATTTCGTAATGTTCTTTTTCATTTTTCATGTTAATGATGATATCAACAAATCCACTGAGTGGTTTTTGTAACAAATTTCACTGCAAAACACAACAAATACAACGAAGTATATCAAAGTTTTTTAGAAAGCTTTGGTACATTTTTATATTCTTGGCAAACTGGGAGTTTGCCTATAATAGAGAAACTTGGATGATACCCAGGAAAGATGGAATATTACAGTGCTTTGTATTCTCATAAATCGACTTTTCAAAATGACAACCGTCTTTGCGAAACGAAAATCAACTTTGCATGAGCTAAATCGACTTTGCAAATCATTAATCGACATTGCAAGTGATTTCGCGCCAAGTGAAATATTGAAACAAAAACTAT
>JWZT01005375.1:211443-239049 GCA_000827895.1 Thelohanellus kitauei
AAATCATTTATCGACATTGCAAGTGAGTTTGCGCTATGTGAAATATTGAAACAAAAACTATCATAACACTAAAATAACATTTATTTATAGATAGATATTTTATTTTTTGGAGGTGTTCTCGTCTGAATCCAAGTTCCGTAAATCTCCTCATGTGTCTAAAGAAACCATTCATTTCATATTGTCGATCTGCTTCTAGAATTCGGTTGGCGGCATCTTTAAGCTGTTGTCTCGTAGATATATTACTCCTCTGTCTTCTTATCAGATTTTTGAACCTCGAAAAATATTCCTCAATCGGATTGAGTTGAGGAGAATATGGTGGAAGGTATTATAGCCTAACATTGTGACGAGAAAACAATGTTTGTATTTCTCTAACTTTGTGGATTCTGGCGTTGTCCATTATTATCACGCTCGATCTCGCAATAGACGTGAAAATTTGATTTTCGAGGAAATTTGTGAATATATTTCCGTTGATTGCTCCGTCCTCGATGCAGAATGAAACCACGCCAGAAATCGAAATGGCAACCAAACATGAAATGTTTTGACCACAATTGGCGGGTTCATTTAATGTTTGAGTCATTCCAGTGGGAGCATAGCCATAATTAGTTTTCAAATGTAAATTGATACCAGCTTCGTCGATGAATATCAAGGATTCATCTGGTATGTCATTTATCATCCTGCAAATGTTTTGACGCGTAGTTAGATTGGATTCGGAATTTGTTTAGTTGGGGACTTTTCTTATTCTTTTTATGATAAAATTTTTATTTTTGAGCGTTCCATAGATAGTGGATAGGCTGCTTTCAATTCTTCGTTTACCAAGATTTGCTTGAATTCCATGAAGTGTGATGGCATTATTTTCGGTAACAATATTCACAACATTCTGAGATATTTCTCTCTGAATGTAGTTGATTTTTGATTTTGGGAGATTGAGTGCTTCCTGTCCTTCTTCAATTTTTATTTCATATAATCTTGCGGTGGAGTCGCAAATATTCAAATCAGTTGCAATTGCCTTAGTTAAATACCCCGCCTTATCATATTTTCATAATTGATATTTTTTCCTTTGTCATGAAAACCTTCTCCTTGTTCTGATTTTGAGTTTCTTCTTCCTGATTATCAGTTGTTGAATTCAAGTTTTCCATTTTTAATTCTTCCACAAATGAACTGAAAACTCGATTTAGGTTGTGCAAAGTTAATTTTTAATTTGAATAAACGATATAAATTGTAAAAAGTCGATTAATGGAAAATCAAAACATTGTAATATATAATTTTCGTGTTATAATAGTTTTTGTTTCAATATTTCATAAGCGCAAACTCACTTGCAATGTCGATTTTATATTTGCAAACATGATTTTCGTTTTGCAAAGTCTATTAATGAGACTACAAAGCACTGTAATTTCATAGGTACTTGTATTGTTGCATGACTACCTCTAAAAGCTTCATCAGATAGTATATTTTCATTTTGTTCACAACGAACATGAAAATGTGAATCATCCACAGCATATACAAAAATAGCTTCATTTGAACCATTAATGGATATGATTAATGAAAGTTCTCTATCGGTTGAAATATCATAATTTTGTACATTTTTCGTCAGCCATTTTAAAAGAACGTTAAATAATTAACAGAGATACCTAGTTACAAGATATTTCGATTGAATTCAACACATCAAGCAATAAATCTTTAAATGTTTGTTATTATCCAACTATTGAATTTACGAGAAAAAAACGCTTTATATCAAAAATATCAAATATTTTAATAGTTTCATTGTTTGGTGGATGTGCCATAGAGACACAGTTGGGACGAGGATAAACAAGTGAAATTTTCTATAAATTTATTTTGTAAAAAGTATGGGAAAAACGATTTTCAAAAAAGTCGAGTATTTTTCTCTTTGATTCGATCAATCCTATATTACAAGAACCTAACGCACCTGAAATATTTTATTTCATATATGCATTTTATATGCGTGGTATGATACATTTTAAAAAATTTTAAAACATCTTGGGTTTTTTAACTTTCTTGTAATGACCGGTTTCGTTATATACTGTATTGCTGGCACTAAGTAACATCGTTAACTGATCCTTGAGATCAGTTTACGTGAGAACTATCTCTTTTAAATTTTAGCGTTTTATTGGAAAGAGTTATGTAAAATAAGCTTGTTTCATCGGCTATAAATGTATTATTGTACACGTATCCGTGTCTTAATTTTGGCAAAAAATTTTCTAGCCAGTTGTTGACAGTATTCATATCAACCTATCTGGATTCTACAGATATCATTCCACCAACTATACCACGTCTTTGTTATATCGATATATATTCAACCGGTTGAACAATTGAACTGTTGAATCCCGTCTGCTGCAGCGAATCGATTTTCCTTGTCAGGCATTTGATGGAACATTTTTATTTTATGAATAGTGAACCATTCGAGAAGTAATATATGGATATCTATATGTTTAGTTGTTCTGTTGTATCATTCGATTATTTGGAAGTTTGTTATAATATTCAATAATTTTATTTGATAAAATTGGGCTTAAAGTTTCATTACTAATTTTATGTTCGTGTTCTAATGATATCTGTTACTCTCTTTTTTCAAGTGCTATTTAATTTCATATTTGTATTTAATTATTAGTTGTGCTGTGTCATTTTTTGATGACGTTTAGGTGGTTGGCAATAATCGAATTTAGTACATGCGCATTCGATAAATGTTTTCGCAATCCTGTAAAAAAATCAACTTGTTTCTAATAATCGAGTTCGGTTATAATAAATATTTTTACGAATAAATTATAAATATTACTTAATCAGGACAGTAAAGATTGATTATAAGTGAAATATTTATGATATATGAGATTATTATAACTCAGTTGGACTGTAGTAGTTTTATATAACAAAGGGAATACACTATATAGTTCATAAATACCTCTTAAAATTCGATTCTGTAGAAATAATTGTTCAGGGGTTATATGGAGGATTAACAGGGCAAATGTAATTCTTTTACTCCGTTCGAAGTGTTTAGGGACAACCAGAAGATTAATTAGAATAAAATGCTTTAAAAGAACTAGATGTTATATCTTACTATACACGTGAAACTTATTGAACCTTTGCTACAAATAAAAATCGCTCATTTTCACCAAATCAGCTTTAAGTAAGTCAGAAGTTATTAATAATTCGAAAAATATCGCGTCAGACTCATGGTATCTAATAAATATTTACATTTTAATTTCACTGAATTTGAAGGGATTAAACTGTACAATTAATGGATTCTTTTTGAAAATGATGTATATATCAAAGAGAATCTATGTTTTAAATGAAGCGGCTCAATATCCCAAATGAAAACTGACTGGCGGCTGAATATATTATTAACTCATAGAATCATAGATGTTAATTAAATGTGGCTGTATGTCAAAAAAATTAACTTCTGTCTAGATCAGTTCGCATGATGACAAATCCAAACGCAGCAGATAGATCGATGATATCGGTTCTATATCTAACAGCCGCCTGATCCACTTTAACAATATTCTCACTGAAAAATGTGTTAAGGGAAATGGAATCAGGTCGAAATCCGCCAAATTTCTTGAAATATAATTTTGGCTTAATTAGAGACATTGTGCTCATATATGTGGGCATGATAAAATGTACGCATAAATAGTACGCGTATAAACAAAAATAAGCATGTTAAGTATCAAAACGTTCAAAAATTTAAATCTATTTCATTCACGATACATTGGACTAAAGACTCGGTTAGGTTTCGAAAATTCTGTGATCTGCTGATATGTTCTAGGCATAGACGATACAATGGTGGAGGGCGAAGAAGTAATCTTTGGAACGTATTGTAATCCCTCCAAGGTAGAAACATACCCCCAAAACTGTATAAATAGGAGTCATCGATAACAGCCATGCAATGCCCATAAATTCCTGTTGTGAGGGTCTAAGTAACATATTAATATACTATATCAAGTTTTATCCATTCAAATGTCTCCAAATCGATCCTCCAAATATCAGATTCGATTCCAACCGAAGATTTTCCACCGCTCAGAAAGTAAAAGTTCCCAGATGACGTAAAAGATTCATTGTACCTATCGCTCGGATACATTTGAGTTTTCGACCTCGTTTCTTTTGACGTCCAGGTATTGTTAGAAAAATCGAAAATATTGATAAATTTAAATCTTTCTTCTCCGTCAATCTCAGGGTATCCAAAAGTATAAAATCTGTGATTTTAAAAATTTACTTATTTCTAAAGATGGTTCCTGTGAATTTATTGCCGAAAACAGGTTATGGTCCATTCTGTTTAACCGAGGACCAAATATTTGTTTGTAGAGAGAATTTATAGATTACATCCATCCTCCCTTCATCCTCGATGCACCCTATAATGTACAAAGACTCATCGTTATAAAACAAAAGGCTTCGAAACATTGGAGGAGGTATATCCTGCTGGTATTCATTGATACGTGGAGACAGATTTTGCCATGAGACATTTCGAATATTAAACGATACAAGAGAATTAGTTCTTCCATTTCGCAAATGAGAGCCAGTACATCCAAATATATACACTTTATCCCCAACGGTGCAAATCGATGAATTACTATTTGTTTCAACGGTTTTAACAGGTGCTGGATACCACCTACAAATACCATTGATTGTATTGTATGCCCACAGTTGATTGCATGGCTTCCAAGGCGATCCGGATATCCCCCCAAATATTATAAGAAATTGTCGTAAAGAAGTTACACAGTGATATGTCCTATGTTGAAACGCGAGTGACTCGTTGTCTAGGTTCATTCTATGGATCTGATATGAACGAAATAAATCAAAAATATGTATTTATTATTCTAGGGTTTACCCGAAGGCAATTCAGAATATCTCTTAAAATAACTTTTTTAAGATGTTCCTTGGATATTTATGAAAAATCCTTGAAAACTATTTCTTTATGGTTCTAACGATGTTCACAATTAGGGCGGTTGACCCTTTCCGGCGGAGCATATTTTTCTTATAACATTTAAATTATGTTAAAACGTTGTAAACAAATCTGGAATATATTTCATATTGTTTTGTTCTTCACAATCACTAGGCACGAGCCTGTTGTGAATAAATAAATTATCCTATTATTGGATGACTTCAATAAAATACATTATTTGATAAATGAGCGACTTCAAGTGAAATAAATGTGTTAAGCTGGTCGTCCGATATTATATTACATCTATCTTTTATTACTCTAACAATCTATTGTGTACTGCAAAGCATTACTAATTCGACATTAGCACCTGGATTAATTTACTATAATTATCGGATTTCAGCCCACTGTAATGTATGAATTTGTTAAGCGGGCATGTGCTTCGTTTGACAGTTAACATGAAGATATACTTGATTGATGGCAGTGGCCCATTATATTATCACAAATTGTGAAATCGTGCCTTAAACCTTTACGTTCGTAATTAATAATTTATCATCGATAGGTAATTATACTATAGAAATCGTGGATCATCGGTATTTCCCTTAAGCCTTGCAAGACGATCAGGCTGACTTATATAAAGAATAAGCTGCCACCATGGGTAATTAGATGGAACTCATATTTGGTATATTGGGCCGTGTATTAATACTTATGGAATATTTATTATTTCCTCAATCACCATTCTTAAAATTTTCGTGTTTTTCCGTGTATTATATGACATTCATTGATATCTTCTTCATATATACGACCAAAAACTTCGACAAAACGATTGGTTGAGGTTCAAAATGATTAATATACACTAATCTACTTATTAAAACCGCAATCATTCAGGTTAAATAATTTATGATTTCTGTTTATGACCGGGGTTTTTAAATTGTCAATCCATGGATTATAAAATATTTCCAACTAGAATTTTATTCTAATTTATAAAATTATATCTAAATTTTTCAACTTCACATGAACATATAAACTCTAGCAAGAAAAATTAATGCTAAACGTTCAGCAGTACCATGAAAAAGTACATGTCGAATTGGGTATAAAGAACGAATGGATTTGGAAAAGATACAAGTAATGCATGGTCATATTTATAACTAGAATATACAAAACAGCAGTGCGAAACAATCAGATAAAAAACCAACAATCGTATATTCAAAGAGTGATACAGAAAGTGACATGACCAAAACACATAAATCTATCGTTTTTGAATAGTTAAATCGGTTTTAGAAATTACTGATTTTATTCAGAATACAATAAAAATATGAAAATTCGTGAAATACTTACTTGAAATTATGATACGATTAATTGTGTAAAGCGACTTTAAAAATGAAATAGAGTATCCTTCTGTATTTTTATCAGGAATGTACTCTTATTTTGGAACAGTTTTAGTGATTTGATGAATGATAACATTCAAGTTAATCTATCGTTACTCATCGTTAACAAACCGTTAACTATTTCCTACATTCTAAACTGTCTTGCTGAGTCGATTGATCACCTGTGACTTATTGATAGATGTCAATGAGGGTAGGGATCATAGATCTTATTTGTAGTAACACGTTTGAATAGAGTNTATTTATATAAAAATAATTTCGCTTTACTGCATCTGTCCTGAATTTTTTTCAAATTGTTGTTTCCAACAATACTTTTACGTTTCTAAGATTAATTTGCCTTATCATTTGTTTGTTACAATAATTTTAATTTCATCTATTTCAAAGCCCTCTCCATTCTGACTTCTGTTCTACTATTATTAGAACAAGATTATCTCTAAAAGCAACATCAGAGGTAATATATTGATTTTCTTCATCAAAAACATAAAAAATTGAATCGAACAGCATATTCAATAAAAGTATCATTTCGAACAAAAATATATATAATTGGTGCAAGTTCTGAAAATGTTTAAAAAACATAATTTTGCAAATTGTTTTTAATATGTTTTTTAGGAATTGCAAATACTTAGCAGAGATACATTTTTCCGAGATATTTCGAGTCAATTCAAAGAATCAAGCACTGTTATATTGAACTGCTTTTTATTATCCAACTATTGGATTAATTGGCAAACAAGCCCCTTTTTAGAAATTGACTTTAATAAGTCCATTGTCTTGTGGTTTCATACCCTGGTACGTTTTGGAGGCAGTTAAACATGTGAAATGTGTTGTAAAATACTTATATCAAAATTATGAGCCCAAAAAATTGACAGAAAGTACTTTATACTTGATTTAAGTGATTCTAAATCCCATGAAAATAACATCTGTTTGAAGTAAAGGATGCATTTTGGTTGGCATGGTATGACATGTTTTTAACATAGTAGGTCTTTACACTTCCCTATAATTACAAGATTTATTTTGTTAACTCTTCATGCTGGCATAAATTAATATTGCTGGCAAATCAATAGAAATATTTACCAATGTGAATCGTCATGTTTTAATTTTAGGGTTTAATTGGTAAAAGCTATGTAAAACTAGCCTGTTGCATTCAGTATTAAATATATTCTTGTCCACATATCCGTTCTAGATTTTGTATAAAAATGTTCTTTACAGTTATTGATAGTTGCCAAATCATCAGATTTGTACCCCCAGATACTCAAAAAACTATACAATGTCATTTTTATGTCGATAAATCGACCGGTCGAACTCTTAAAATTTGAAGTGGCATTTGCCTCAACTAATTTATTTACCCTCCAAGCTAAAACATGTCCACTTAATGGACTATTTTTATTCCTTTTAACAATAAATCATTCGAGACGTAATTTGTTTCCATATCTACATATTGTGTTGTTCTCCTATTTATTTTTTACTTTTTTAAGTTTGCATTTAGATTCGATTATTTTATTTTAACAAATAGTGCTTACGATGGCATGCAATATTATGTTCGTTTACTAATGATATCTCTCTCTCAAGTTTTAAGTGCTCATATATTTAACATTTTGTGTTCTACTTTCAGTTCCATCATTTCCTTTTTTGATGAGATATTTGAAGAATGGTTAAAATCGCCTTTAGTTCATGGCATTCAATTTAGTTTTTCGCAACTCTGTAAAATAATTCATTTGTTTCTTAACATTTAATTCAGTTATACGAAACATTTTAATGATTAAATAAAAAAAATACCATATCCAGAAATAAAATGTTTTTTATAATCGAAAAAATACGTATGTCCTCGTTTAATATACCGAGTTCTACTTTGTACATAAATTTAATTTACCCAATTATGATTTAACGTGGGTATATCTGTAAATCAAATGATGTCAAATTGATGCTGAAAAACAATTTAATTATATGTGATTTATAAATATACAGGTAGCGCAGTCTAATTTTCTTTCAGTCTTTTTTTTAGGCAAAAAAAGTCTTGAATTTTGACTGAGTACTATTTCGTAATTATCGTTTTTTTCATCACTGGCCGTACGCAGAAGTAACGATGGAATCCAAGATTAATATTAGCCGTTGCATTAAAGTAAAGAAAGAAGTTGTCTAGCCTGTTTAATATGTTTTTTCTAAATATGGAATATATGATTGATTGCCGATAAGTGAGATGTTAGACAAATTAATAAGTTTAATTATTCATTTAAACTCAAAGTACACACAACTTAACCATTTTATTTTCTGACGATATGTGAAGCATTAATTTCTGCGCAAAATGAAATGAACATTTCATGTTGTTTTCAGTAAAATTGATGGGCTTACTGAATTTTACCACAATTTTTTTGAAAAGCCGATCGATATTTCAACCCTGCCTTTTTTTAAATTCTTCAAAATCTTGTCTCACTAATTCCTGAATTTTAGACAGTGTTTACCCTATATGGTAATTGTAGATTAAAAAATTCGTTCATGAACATTTAATAAATCCACAAGGATACACAATATATTGTGCTTGAAATAAAAATTTTGTGAAAACATGTGCCGATTCCGGAAGAAATTTCCTTAAAATTGAGGCTCTTCAGTATAAAATACAATATAATGATAGGAAAACAATAATGCAACCTAAGCCAATCTAGATTGAAAATGCTTTCATATCTTCAAGGGTGCTTCTTTAATTTACTAAAATTTATATCCTATGATTGTATCGATTTTCAATCAAGCAATATAGTTAGGCATTCATACATCGCCTCATCAAATTCAAAAATATGCTGACAGGACAATTATTCAGTTAATAAAAGCATGTCTAAGAGAAAAAAATGTTTAAATTGATCATAATTTTATCTAGAGGTTTTAGTCAGCACAGAAAAGCTTACAGGTTTCGATTAAACGTATACATTCATTGGATATTGAGTCGATAGTTAGACATTAATACATTAAATTTGTGAAATCGTTGTTTCAAACACAAAGTCTACTCTCCTTACACGATATTTGCCACAATAAAAGCAGTAAAATTAGTACAGTGTTATCTTGAGATATAGTAGAGATGAAAATACATATTAAGTTTAATTCATGCACATCTTTGAAATATCAGGAGATCTGTCATAAAAAATGACACTCAGTTTATTCACAAAGTAAATAGATTAACAAACCTACGTGAAAGTTTTGAGATGTAACTAATCATATGGAAAAAGATGTATCTAAATTCGATAAAAAATCATACAGAAAAACTTGTGATAAACCAATCAGACGGCGAAATCGCATTAGAGTTGATTCTAAACATTAAAAACAATTTATTAATCCGTTACACTCTTACAAAAATATTTCATTCTCAAGATCACATTCTGAAAGAATTGATGATATATTTATGTATTTGAAAACATCAAGAAAAAGAAACATTGGATTGGCAGCGAAGGAAATAACGATGGACAAACATAAATTATAGGTTAATTTATTTTGCACCGTTTTAATAATCGTTTAATTTTTATTGAAATGTCTGTTTTTTTTAATATATATTAAAATTTATTCCATTTTTATGCAAATTGAAACGATCACAGAATAACGATATTTAACTGAGATTGTTTTCAATGCAATCACCCAACAGGATATTGGGATCAACGTCAAAAGACTAAAAAACAGTCAATATTTTGTGAATAGCCTATCTTAATGTATTACGAAACAAATGATATCACATAGATAGAATATGAAAAACCGTGGCATTGATACTTCTTGATTAAAAATGGTATGTGTTTGAATCGATTAATCTATTTAATCGACTCCAATCTTAAATTATAATTTTTTAACATTAATCATCGGCTAAAGTCGTGTAAAATATCCTACTATTACAATATATGTATTTCGTGACAGCTAAAATCCTAGCCAACCAACATCTGAGATAGATCATGTTAAAAACTTAGAATCGAACACTTGAAGTAAAATTAATGTCATTTATAAGATATTGTGTGTGTTTGATTGGTTGATTTGAACGACAAATTTATTAAACTCGTGGTATTGACTACAGCACAAATCATAACCGGGTCTTTTCTGTAAAATGAAAACGCAAATAAAACCCTTCCTTTAAGAGGTGTCTCAATTCTTGCACGTTCCTTATATTATCTCTCTTAAATGCTTTAAAAAATTATTCATTTTAAACATCAAAATATTTATCGATATTGTTTAAATTAATTTCCTTTCGATGTCAGAGGGATAAGATATTCTTCAATTTTTCAAACGGGTCGGTTGTTTTATAGATTCGAGACAAGCGTCATCAGATTTTGGAGGCACAATTTGGTAACATTCCAAGGTGATAAAACCGTCTGAATTTTGGGACGTACCTCCAAAACAGTATAAGTACGAATCATCGACAACAAACGTGTTTAGATAAGACATATCGGGTTTGAGTGTCTAAATAAAAACATTACATACGGTATCAAGTTTCAACCATTCAAGAGTTTCTAAATCAATCCTCCAGACATCAGAGTAATATCCGTCCGCATATTCTCCTCCGCTTACATAGGCAAACCGACTGTAAAACGCAATTGATTCTTGTGTACGAAGACCATCAGGATACAGTTGAGATTTAGAGTTCGTTCCTCTTGTAGTCCAAGTGTTGGAATTTAAATCGAAAATAGTGATATTTTTAAATCTGTTGCGTCCTAACTCTTCTGAATATCCAAAAGTAAAAAATCTGTGTTTCAAAAGGCTTACTGGTTGTTAAAGACTGTTCCGTATATTTGGGAGCTTGTACAAGGTTTTTGTCCATTCTGCTGCACTAATGTCCATGTAGAAGTCTCTAGACAGAATTTATACATTGAATCAACGAAACCATCACTATGAATTCCTCCAAGTATGTAAAGCGATCCATTGTGGTAAAAAATACAACTTTCAATCATTGGTGGTGGAGTGTTATCATCATAATCCTTGATATGGGGAGATACTGTTTGCCAAGTCGCATCACAAATATCGAATGAAATTAGAGAATTCGTTTTCTTGATTCCATATGTGTCATAGGATCCGCCGAATATAAAAACTCGGTTTTCAAATGCACACATTGAACAGAACATATATGCGTATTGCTCCTCAATCGGAGCTAGATATCGTTTCCAAATACTCGTTACTGTGTTGTATATCCACAATTCTTTGTACTTCGTGAAGTATTGTATGAAGGAACCTCCGTATATGATGAAATATTTACCGACAGATGCCATGCAGTGATTTCTACGTGGTAGAGGTTCAGTTGACTTTTCCCCAAAGTCAATGCTTACTATATTATCAGACATTTTTTTGAAGAGGGGATGTTGCAAATATATTTAATGGTATAACTCGAGAAGTGTTCCCGTTTTTACTTTTTAGAAGTGAAAACAATCCTTATACAGCTTTTCTTCTGAGGCTTGAATCGAAGAGCTGATTGGGTGTGTTTCAGGTGGTCGGCGAAGCATATTAATGGTATATATTAAGAATATTACTTTAATCTCATCAATCATCATATCATAGAAATTGAAAAATAAATGAAATATGCCGATGTATAACATGAAAAACAATTAGTATACATGGGTGTAAATGACTAATAATCATTGTGTGTTCCGATTCCCCATAAAACTTAATGACTCAACTTTAAGCCAAAGTAATATACATAACTCGTTAACTGAAATACTGTGACGGTGAACAGATCCTTAGTTCATACCCACATCTAGCAAGAAAATAGTGCATCAAATGAGGATTAAGAACTTGCAAAAACATTTCGATATCTGAGAACCGGTATAAGGAGAATAATGAACCTCACAAATTTGCATATGCATTCATGTTTTTGTTTTGATTTACTTTTTGTGAAACAGCAAAGTGCAGAGTATTAGATTAAAAGGTAACGCTCTATTTTGAGTTCGAAAGGTGATATGACTGTCGATATCAATTGGAGATAATTTTAAATAATTAATCTCACAATAGGATCATAATTATTATACAGATTATAGATATAATTTCACAAATGATTACATTTGTTATAATTTAGCATAGTTAATTGAAGACCCAGGGGAAGGATAATGTTGTATGCATATTCTGCAGCTCGTTAACCAAAATTGTATCTAACGCACTTACATACTTCGATAAGATCTCTAATTGATACATTAAATGTTTTTCATGACCAGATTTGCATATATATCCAAGCGAAACGATCAAGATTTTTTACAATGACAAGATTCCAGAGAATTAGTATTTCTTATCCCAATAAAACACGATTATGTCAAATATACTTCATACATACATGCATGTACGGATTCCTGATTTTTCCCAAAAATATTTCAACATAAACAAAAGGTAATTGTTAAAATTTTTCAGAAACTAATAAAAAGTATCAATTAGAGCTATCAGCCTATGATTCGGATGTAATAAATACATTCTTAATATTCAAAGGTTGCAAAGCATAGAAGTCGTATCTTGAACATTTTATGATAAAAATTCATGTGTTGCTGAACAATACGCAAAAGGAAAGTAAATTAGAAGCTGTTTACGCTTAATTTCATTGAATGGAGAATCGGTCTCGTACGTTTTAACGGTTATTGATGGTTATGCTAAAGTTTCTTGATTTTTTAATAACGAATGTTAGGTTGATCATGTTGAACATCGATTCGAAACCTTGGTCAGAATTGTCAGTATGCATCATGAGTGAAACGGTATAACTCCATCGATAAATCAGATGAAAATGCTAAATGCTCTGTCCTAGAGTCATTTCGACTGATGGATTACTTTCTCAAGCAATTTAAATAAATGTCGATGAATAGTTAAAAAATCGTTTTAAGGAAATATTCTTTAAACATTTTAGATCGTGTACCAGAGAATACGATATAAAAATTACTCGAGGCCCGGCATTTATTTTAACATCATAGATTCATTAAAAGGACTGCGTGCTCAATTTATATCTTAAGCCTGATTGATTGGTATTTATTATAAAAACTGCATTTTTGTTGAACATTAATGTATTTATTGAGAAATGAATTTGTAGAGGCTAACCCAAAGTCGTTTATTGAATATCGGGTGATATACTGAACCCTATTCTAACTCGCAAGTGTAACGATATCAAATTTATTACCTCAATGATTACATCAGCACAGACAATAATAGAAAAACGTAGTTGTATCATGGTTTGTCAATAGATAAAAAATATTTGCATTCACCTGGAAAATTCCGTCATAATTAATGACTTCACTATGGCGTTTTATGTGACCAGGTGTCTAAAAATAGTTACTCTGCGAGCTTTTGTGTTAAGACTTTCGAAAAAAAACAAACGATTGGTTGTTGGGTGATCAAAATGGCACTGAATTCTGAATACTACTCAAAGATTTTGAGATAAGATTGGAAAGAGTTCTTCATCCTTGCTATTAGGAACTCGTTGTCATTGTTTTCTCTTGTGGTAGATATATATATTCTGTTCTTTTTTACATGGAACTCGAGGGAACGGCGTTTCCTTGTAGTTAAAACAAATTTTAAGTATTTTTAAATTATAATGTGGGTTTGTTTATTCATCCGTTATTTCTATGTACGTTCAGATAATTTTTAACATGAAACGCAGTAAAACGCCCTTCTAAAATTTTGAGGATTTTTGTCATCAAATTTAATTCTCATATATACAAAATTATCTTATATTTTTGTGTAAATTATCGTTGTTTATTTCTGTAATACCATGCCTTTGGAGACACAAGGTGCTGAAAGGCTGTTGTATTTTTTTAAAATGTTCAGGTAATCTGGCCTACTTGTTTTTATAAATATGTCTGAAATCACAATTTTCCATTTCTAGTTTTATAAAGCAATTAAATTGATTTAGAATTTGTAAGAATGTTCACTCTACAATTCTTATTATTTAGGTGCCTTGCTTCACAAATCCAAGAGGCACAGAATAGTCAAAGATTTAGAAAAGGGCTGGTGAGATAACTAACAAGATGGTGGTTAAATATATTCGCAAAAATGTCAGAATAAGTTTTCACTCCTTTCATAAAAACGCTACAAGGTTAAGTGGTGTGAAAGAATGTAAGTTTGTGCCATTCACAGGATATACATGATTTTCCGAAGTCATGAAAGCATAAACCACATTTATTTCGGTTCGTCCATGACAATTATATTTGATTGGTGTTCTCGAAATAAATTATTCAATTCACTGCACTAATTTTAATTGAAATTCTGGATTAATCCATGAGAAATTCGCTAAGAAAAACAGTTTAAAACAATCCAAGTATATGAGATCATGATCATTTGAAAAGATATTAAAATTGTATCAAATTGACATTTGTTAATGGGGATCTGTTGATGAATTCTCCTAAATTTAATGGTCTAGATGAAAACATTATTTTGCTTTACCTTAATATTACCTATTTGTTTCAAATATATCTTTTGTAAAAGTTTTTTCATGAATTATATTTTACTAAATGTTTGATTTTGCACCAGTGAAGCCTACAAGGCATCCCAATATCTAATATATATGGGTTAATTTGATTGAGTATTCATGATTTGTTTTTTTCAACTTTCTTAATATTCAAACATCAGATTTTTTAATTGAACTTTAACTCGAAAGGGAATAATCAATCAATCCAAAATATGCGAATATTTAAATGTATTTCTAATAATTCTTAAAGGAATCTGATGTAGATTATAGAACATGCGAATTAGGAAATAAATTTTGGTTGAAAAGGAAATATTAAATCAATACTAAATCAACGCAACTACGTTTTTAAAAGATGTTTTTCGGTCAAAACATGATGAATAACGCGTTTGTTACAATTTCACTATTTCAAATTTTCAATGATAGTCCTTTTTTATCCCATTTCTAAAATCAAATAATTGCAATCTTATGTATTTTGATATGATTATTTATTGTCCTGAAGTGACAGTTTCAATTATCGAGTTTAGAATCTATTTAAACAAGCATCACGTTTGCATTTACTGAATGAAAAGTTGGTATTAGTTGGCGTTGCATGAAACTCTCGACCCCAAGTATTTGCTTTTGAAAGTGCCGATTTGAACATAAAAAATTCTAGTGTAAATTGTATCTCCATATATATAACCTGGTTCGAAAATCATCAAGATTTAACGACATGGTTTTACAGATATGAAGAATACGTATCTGCGTTAAATGATAATCGGATTTAAAATCATATGATCATACTAGAAATGCTTGTATTCGCATGCACTCGGGCTCATAGAAATCTTAATATCAAATATCAAAAAGACGTATATGAAATTTGTTTGACGTAGGAGGGAAATATAATCTAATCAATATTTTATTGTTGTATTTGATGAATAGCAAGATATCATGATGGTATATAAAGTGAAATATTCCGTGATTTCATAAATGTGATATTATCAGACGATACACTTTTCGGTCCAAAATGTACAGTGCCTCAATTATTAGGTCAAAAATATTTATATCCCGAATAATTCAAAATTTAGAACAGCAATAAAATTAAGGCTGATCGATATCTAGTTCGATACAAGCAAATAGTTTACTGAGATCTGAGTATCACGACATTTTTATGACACCAGATTGATTTTAATTTTAGGTAGTACTCTCCAGCTGTTGAACATATAAACTTGGCGAAGGACCGTGCTCGTGGAATAATTTGTGATAGTAAATATCAGTTATCATCACTCCAAAACCGTTAAAGAATTTTGATGGAATAGAATCTTTTTTGATGTCATTTCTCGTAGCAAATGAATCATATCGAATGCGCTTTTTACAATGTGTAAATATTTTAAAATCTGATAGTATAATTTCGATAAAATACATTCTTTTCCATCTTCTTAACAGCTGCCACTCAAAAATGAAAACGAATGCTCAGGTTGGATCAGGGAACCTATGCATAATTATTAAAGATCACAAGAAAGATAATCTATTTAAAGATATCAATTTTAAATGTTAAAAAGTTGTAAAAAATTTGATTGAAATTCTCAGGTATATTGATTCGAACACTTCGAGATTTTTGATGAAATATGGTTTAAATTATATCAATACCGATGTTTTTTAGTTCATAGTTTTTAATGACTCCCTCAAATTCCCTTGAATATGTTATTTTTAAATGCTTAAAAATATATGTACAAATTATCAACTCTAGTTAATTACAAAATAAAACTCTGGTTAGAAACTATGTTCATCGTTTTATAAATAAAATTAATCCAGTCTATTTACAAAGATTAAGCTGGTCACAATTATTAAATCAGCTAGCAAATTGTTTGAGTAAAAAATTTTTTTACTACCAGCGTTCCGACACCTATTTCAAAAAAAAACTGCATATAACTAATAGGCTATAAAGATATTAAATAATATTTAGAGAGACATTTACGACAGTAAAATTTTTATCATTGATAATATCCCTTACAACGATTGAAACTAACTTGCAAAATTCTTTATGTGGCCGAAATGTCGAAATCAATTTATGTAATTCAGGAATTAAATGAATAAAGGTCGGGATTTAGATGAATAATGAAGCACGAAACAATTATTCTCTAATTCCTATTCCGATGTATTTTAGTTTATGGAATATCAGTCGATTTGTTGAAAAACTGTTAAAAGTCTAAAAAATATAGCTGGATGACTTCAGGTGTTGCATTTAAAAACCAAAGAGAGGAACTATGTTAAAAAATGACATTCGGGTCGACATTTTTTCAGCTGGTGGAAATCAACAGTTTAAATTGTCTATAAATGATGCTAGGAAAAAGGTTTCTCGAGTCGTGTTATTATCAACGTTTATACCGAATATTTATTTATTGTTTTATAATAAACCTAATGGCATACCATTTTCCGTTAAAAAATGGCCGACTTTGCGGTGATAACATTCAAAGATTCCGATTTCGAATGTATTATATATAGTGGATTTTAGAAAGATTCTTTTGTTTAACCGAAATCAAATCTCAGTAAACAACAGTATCTATTGCACTCTTAAATTTGAATGAAAATTCTAACAACGCTAAAAGGTATAATCTATATAAATATTAATGTACTTATTAATACACCATTAGAACTTTTGAATGTCATTATCGGAAAGTCGGCTATTTTCGATGGAAAATGGTATAATTGCACAATTATGTAGACTTAATTAGACTAGAAGTATCGATGAGTTCAATCTAGTTAAATTTTCTTTTTTAGTGTGAAAAAAAAAAGAATTTAAAGCTGCGTTGGGATTAACCGAATAATGATCATATTGAAAATAAAAAGAACCATGCTACTTAGCCTACCTTAAAAGTAAATACATGATCAGAAGAATCGTCATTTTGATATCGATGTCTGACATTTTTTTTATGAATAAACATCTGAATAATGTTCATAAATTTCTAAATGTATTCTTTACATTAATCACATAAAATATATTCATGTTTGTTGAAAAAAATCCCCTGTACACATCTCCTTAATTTGGCAAATTTCAGCTGATTCTTACAGTTACACATTAGGAAAATAGATAATTAGAATATTTCTAGACTAACTAACACATATGGGCATTTCCTTACTATACCCTAGAAATTCACACCTTCAATAAAAAGTTTTAAATTATAATTAAACAGAATTAATTTTTTGTTTCTTTAGAAGAGTTAGATACCAGATTTTGTATATATAGTAAAACCAGTCAATTTTCAGCCATTATGAAGCAATATTTGAAAAAACTGAAGAATAGACAAGCTTTTTAAAAGAATAGTAGTTACATGGAGTAAAACCCATTATTTTAACTGAAATCAACATTAAAATTTATATTTAACTTGATTTTGCGCCCTAATTAACACCTTACATAGCTTTTGCATATCACTATGTTCAGTTTTATGTACTTAAATGTTTTTAATGATCTGTTGAATATTTGAGTGTATAAAATTCTACCTATTGGCAATGTATCATCGATTCCTAATTAGAATCAACATATTAAAGATACTCGATAATTTCTTTCCTTTTTTTAATGCTAAGGCTAACGTTTATATCTTGGATTTCATCATTTATTCTGCGCATGTCAAGTGGTGTAAAAACGAAAATTAACAAATAATACTCCCATTCACAATTCAAGGAAAATACCTTTTGCTGAAAAATAGACAGGTAGATATTGAGACAGGGATAAAAATACACACGGTTTATGATATATTGAATTATTACTTTGAAGGTTAAGATAACTGGACGATTTCGAGTTGGAAATGCATTACTTTTTGGGTCTATACTTACATTTTTATGATTATATAAAATCGAATTGAAATCCAGTCAATATATTTATTCAATATGTATCAAAAAAGTTAGAGGTGTATGATATAAATCAAATAATTATTTTATCATTCTTGAAAAAAAAAGATATAAATCATATTTAAAGGCTTTTGTGCCAGAATTAATATTCACCGAACATTTCCGCGCATGGCATATCAACAAAAGCATGTTTAAATAATCAAATATTTAAATTATTGATTCCATGTGGCAATATTTGTGTGTTTAATTAATAAATTTATGTGAAACTCTATATATCTTAAATACACATGAATTAAACACGGGATTTGTTACATGATCGATCAATGAGTGATTTTTTGTTTTAAAATGGTTAGAAAAATATATTTAAAAATCATCATGTTCCAGAATGAATATATTACATGTCAGGGTGGTTTGAACGATTGAAGAATTAAAAATTTCGATTGCTAAAATCCTTAGATTAGGTCATGATTTTATATCGTCGAAGATAATTTGACGTATGCATCTTACAACTATGAAGATTGTACAGTCGCTATAAAATATAAATTATATTTTTTTCATAGAAACTCAAATGGTATAAAATAAAATATATTTGTATTTATTAGAAATAACAGGATTTTTGCGGATATACTTAATCATGGCTCGGCGATCTCAGGTCATATAGGACTGATCAAGTGTTGATCAAGTGTTGATCGATTATTGATTTGAATATGGTCCGTTTCCAAATATTCAACCAATCTCAATCATAAATTAAAATGAACGTTACGAGCATGAAAATTTAGTTTATCATGTGATATTCATCGTATTTCAATTCTTTATAAGATTATGCAAAGCTATAAGATATCGTCTTATTTAATCAATCACTCATCTGATTGAGCTTAACTAGATCAATTTATCATGGTAAAAATATATTCTTTGACACTCGGAAAAGCTATATACTTATCATTATTTCAGGCCGGTAATACGAACTTGTGCTATTAATATGAATTAGTTATAACCTATCATGCCTTCATCCTCAAAATCTGATTCCATAAATTTCAAATATTTGAGGGTAATAAACATAAAGATTGAATTGTTGTACACACGATCGATCTTTTCAACAATTCATTGTCATTCAGATTCACGAAAATGAAGTTTTTGTTAATTTTAAAGTAGATATTTTATTAAATAACTAAAAACCAAAAATAACCTCTCATATTGGTATTGTACTATTTAATTCTGTTATTCCTTATAAACTAATAGTTGTTTACTAGACATTATCAGGCGACCCATGGCCACTCACATTCTAAACTATTGTTAAAAATATATTAAATTGTATAAGCAGTAATAAATTCTTCATTTATCATATCATAATGAATCCCTGGATTGTAAAGATCGATGCATAATTTATGATACATCAACAGATCACCGATAAAATGAGGCATAAATATAATACAGATAGAAATGATTGAATGAATCCATCATATTAATTATTTCCACTTAATAAATTTCAGAAAAAAATAATTTTCGCCTAATATAGAGATGGCTACATTTCTGATGAATTCATGGTTGAATGTAATACCATTAATCATAAAAATTTCTGTTGAAATATCGGATTCTAGGATATTATTTGCCAAAACACAAATCATCATAATATATTTAATAACTTTGAATGGTATAAATGTTCTAATTCATCCTTATTGTGTAATATATCATCGAAATATATTTCACCCAAATCTATTAACGTGAATAGGCGGTATCATATTTTTCAAATCAATGGATAGGCTCATATTCGGGATCGTTGTCAATAAAAAGTATTTTTGGTGATATTAGATTGAAATCTATCTCAAAAAATGCAACGAGATTTGGTTTTAATTTTATTAAATGAATGTTAAACCAAGAAATCAAAGTTAGAGATTCGCTTTATACATAATAATTTCTCTCAAAAAAGATAAACAAACACAAATTATGATATATAAACAGATCTATCAAATTGTTTATAATATATAAAAACATTTATAAAATATCAACCGCCAAAATTTATGATCATTTCAATCTGAACCTGTTCAGATCATGTTTGGCAAAGATTGCGCACAATTTTATGGAGTAAACCACTTACAAAGAGATGACAACATCTTTTGATATATGTTTCAATAAAATATATTGATTTGTTACATACATTGTATGTAATTACATCGTCTCAACTTTATAATTTAATGCTGACCTCACAGTAGCGTAATTTATACATAAATTCGATAATCAATGTACCGTACGTACATGTGTATAAGTGGCGGTTGTTTTTCTCAAATTTTGTGAAAATTTTAAAATGCGGCTTATACAACGATGCGATATATATATATGAATTTTTACCGTTTAATGAGCTTGTTTGGCTATAAGCCATGGGTTTTACACCAAAGATTTGAACTCTGTGGCCCTTACACTGTTGCATCTTATATATGTAAAAAATACAATTTTCTTTAATATTTAGGTGTAGGGCTCATATCAAGGTGTGGCTCTATACACCGGAAAATACGGTAATTTAAATTAGAGAAAATATTTTTCATCTCAAGAATAAATGTAAGCTGCAAATTTTTGTGTAACTTAAGAAATATTCCAAGTTTATTCGTATGGTAATTCTTCAATCATGATATATAATCTCTCTAAATCGTAGCCTCTCATTCACAGGTGTATATCTGCAAGATCTTAATATGAGTCCACACAATTTCGTCAAAATACAAGAAAAAAATATGAATTACAGATAAGCGTAACTGTTATTCCAGGTGCATTTTTTACATCTGAATTACTTTGTTGTTCAAAATATGCTTTGTTTTGATCCCAAATGAATTTGTTTGGGTCCACAGTATTCATGACACATTTGTGTGATATGTTGTTTGTCTCAAATCTTCGACTTGTTGAGATAAATGAAATTTCTTTGCCCGGGATTTGAAAATCTTTTCGAATTTATAACCAGAACTGCCACAGTGCATAATGGCCAGTTTTATAACATTCTGAAAAAAAAGAATTACATATTTTGCATAAGCGTCAACAACCTTCTGAAAGCTAGCGTAGGCTTATATGGAGTAGATTTTAGCAAAACATTTTGCTAGTTTTTAATAGCTCACTGGGATCTTCGAATATCCCATGTTATGCGTTTCCGCGATTTTTCAAACTTCAAAATAGAGATCTCCGACGTCGTTATGTGATGGAAGATCGACCTTTATATATACGCGAGTTTATTAATCTTAATGCATTATCGAAGATGCGGCGATATTCTTCGTCTACGTTTATGCTCACCCATGTTATTGTTGAAATACTCTGGCTGTGAAGTTTCTTTGTATTGCATCATAATACTCTGTTTGAGTAAAATGTTTGTAAATATCTTAAAAGATTGACATGCGCGTAAAATATTTTTTTATTATATGATTAGTTTTGAAATTTTCAGCTTTTTGAATCGATTATTAAAAAAAAAACACACAAATATTCAAATTCTTTAATTATTTTGGTCATCTATTTGGAAGATAAAGAGTTGATATCATGCGCATTATATTATTCATTTCATTTTTCTGTATCCATAAAAAATAGTGCGAATTCGTGACTGAATTATTCTCGAATTTTATTCATTTATATACGCCCACTTTGAATATTTTTCGCTATATTTGTAATTTTCTGTAATATAATTATTTTTGAAAGGAATTAATCTGGTTATCAATACGAAAACCCTCAATTGTCATCTTGTTTTTTATTTTACTATCCTTTTGTAAATATAAAAACAATTATTTAAGTTTCGTAATCTTACAATATTTATTCAACAATTTTATTTCAGATCATATTTTTCAAAAATTAAATTCGATAATCTTAGTATTCATCATAATCAGCATGCTCGTAATTTACAACACTGAATATTTTTAAATGAAATTTAGGATATGTGGCGAAAGTCGTTATTGGCACCACTTTTATATATCATTTTAATTGGATATTTCCAAAAAGTATATTTAGATAGTTGCAAATAATATGCATAATTTCGCATTATATAATATCAAAACGTCGTTATTACCGAAATCTTATAATTTTTCTCTCGCGGATATACCCTAACCATTATAATTTTAAATTACATAAAACCATGACAACACCACAGCCGAAGCCTTATTTTGTAGCCATGGAATAATGTATAAAATTGGTTCATAAATCAAAAGAATAAACCGTTTTTAAAGATTGGAATTCTAGAGTAAATTTTGTGATGAACGAGACAAAGGGAGACGATTTTCATTTATATACTACTAACTGTATAAATTTTTTTGAGTTGTAATGTTATCTTTGATGGATGTGGAATTTAAACTAAATTCTATGGTACTTCGTTTGGAGTTAATGGCATTTCATTTGGCGTTTTAAGAGAATAACTGCTTTTATCACTTTTTGTGGCTAGCTGATATTTTTGAGTATGAAAAATACATTTGATAAATTATTAACATTCGATAGACTATTAAATTTCTGTTCCTATTTCTGTCTGGTAATAGAATGTACTCGAAATCAAATTGGTACAAATAGAATATTAAAATACGTGGGATTTTATGACACAAACGACAAATGAATGTTCACACAAATAATTCTATCACAATTACAAAACGGTACTCAACAGGGTCATGAAAACAACCAGCTTGTCAGTGATATAACTGTGCCTTCCGAATGTTAAAACCGTTAAATAAAGACAAATACCGGAAAGCACGGTGTTGAATTAACAACACATTATCGATATTGATGAACACATTCAAACATATCATGAAACAAATGTTATAAACTGTTTAGGGGCTGTCCGTATATCCCTAAAAATGAATAATAATATTGATCATGAATTGAATTTCGATTTCTTTGTATATTCACAAAATGAATTTCAGAAATTTATTTGAATAATTCTGTAATATATAATTATCAGGGTTTATATCAATAATAAACATATTTTCTGAGAATTTGTGCTTTCTGATGAATTATCAAATTAACAATATTTTTAACACCGATCAACAATCAATTGTCGTGTGTTAAACCAAATTTACATTAGTTACTCACAATATTTGTTAATGACTGCCAAAAAAAAATAAACCAAAACCTTAGTTAATATTATTTAAATGCCAAATGAAATTC
This sequence comes from Thelohanellus kitauei, assembly GCA_000827895.1. Taxonomy (NCBI): domain Eukaryota; kingdom Metazoa; phylum Cnidaria; class Myxozoa; order Bivalvulida; family Myxobolidae; genus Thelohanellus; species Thelohanellus kitauei. The sequence continues at coordinate 235,037 of JWZT01005375.1, forward strand.
GATCTGCATAAAGATAAATATATGTATAATTGTATAAATCATTTAAATCGATAAATATATGATTTTATATCAAATAACGCTTTGCTTTTCGTCATTTATTTAAAAACCTTACCGTTACTGATAAACCGAAAGTGTGGTCTAAATGTTCAAATAAAGTTTGTTCCCAAAAAGATCTGAGATATTTTTTACCAAATAAAATTTGTAATTGTTTATGGTTCAAGCCAATTTACAGAAATCTTTAAATAAGGTGACCGGAATTTCTCTATATAATTTGAAAATTCGCATGATTTTTTTTCGATAATGACTATCAATGCTTTTTTAAAAAAAAACAATTAAATATCACATATAATGATACAAATGCTCTCAAATTATTATTAATTTTTAAAATAATCAAAAATAATACATAAAAGTTTCCTATTTAGCACCTTAAAGATAATTTCTAGTCTTCAAATCTATTATCCATTTCATTCATAAATTTTATCTATTGAAGGAGGTTACATATATTATTTTGAATAAAAATATCTAGCAACTGTGTTTTTTTGAAATTATATGTTGATTTTTCAAAATGCAATCTAATTTCAAAAGGTTTAAGAAAATTCATATTACAAGGTTTACGGTCACAATTAACGTTTGTCAAGTCCAAATTGGTGAAGGGCTTGCAAGTCAAATTGGGTGCACGAAAACCTAAATTTTACTAGACAAAAACCCAATTTGACTAAAAAAAACAAAACATGAGTGGAAAGCACCGCAAAAAAACAGCCCCACTAAAATTTGATTGGACAAACGCTAATTGTGACCCAAAACCCTGCTATATGCTATATTTTGATGATACATATTTTTGTACATATATTTAAATATGTGAAGTTGATATTTTCGTTTTTTTGAATTCAAAAAATATTTTCATATTAACAAAAAATCAAAAATTTGAGAGCATAAAAAATGTATTGAAGTTTTTGAGCCCTTGTATTGATGAGACACATATTCTTCATTTCATATTTTACATTCAGATATGATACTCTAATATTAAATAACCGCGGGCGATACCTCTAAAACGTTATTTGAGATAACCCTGAAATCATCCATCAAATAAGACATATAGATAATTATTTGCTGAACACTTCTTTCGAAAATTTTCAAAATGTCTGTCAGTATAAATACAGATCTCTACATGATTCAGTTCACGTTTATTCAACACATTAAATAAAATATTTTTACAAAAAATGTTAAAATAAAGTTTATTAAATATGCCACAGAAACGATCAAGGATGTTAAATTCTCTACACTTTTGAGTAAAAATCAACTTCCTATCCTACAATTAATTTAACTATCAAATAAATCTCTGACATTACTTCTTTTGTAAAAATAATAATACAAACATGTTAAAAATTTACTTTGAAAAATACAAAGGAGCTGAAATATTCGAACAGTTTAAAAATATTAAAGGAAAGTAGATGGTCAATTGTGGGGAGCCCTAAAAACACCATCAATAATTAGATTTACCTGAAAATATATGATAATTCAAATTTCAGGAATTCGACATTCTTGAAAGTTATCAAATTAAATGTTGAATGTGTCTTAATTTTGGGATATCAACACACAAAAATGTCAATGATAAAAGCTGAAATAATACACAGTATTTCAATATAACTCATATATTTAATAATTTGTTTAGTGACATCTAGCTATAGTTATCTATTATCATGATAGTTATATCAAAATTAACATAAAATGAATATTAAAGCTCATTCTCTTTTGTAGAGATATAAATGACATACCACCATTATAATTTGAAAATTAAGAAGAGTTTGGTTGTTATCGACATCGGTTCTAAGATTAATTGATAAAATATTGAGTGAACAATGCTCTTACATAGTATATCATAGCATTCACTTTGCTTTTAACGAATGGTTTAATATATATCTGCCTATTTTAAATAATGGAAAATTGAAACAATTTGTAGACTTTGTCAATTTGTTTAATTTAAAACCGAACCCTGTATTATGTAGCAGGCTTCATATCAAAATAATTTCAAATATGTTCTTAAACACTTTGGGACAATTTAATCATTATCTTCATTAGATTTAGATCAATTTGGAATGTGATAAATAAAAAAAAATTTGTGTCCCAAATTTTAAAACGAGATGGATTTTTCTACAAGAGCATACAAGATAAATATATATTCAACATTTCTCGAAGGAACTTCACAGGGGTTGGTTCAGAATTTAACGTGGATTCATCCCGATTTTTCCTTTTTTTTGAATGAAATAAATTTGAAATTGTTGACAAAATATTTTGGGAGGGGGCCTCGATTGAACAGACTTTTAATCAACACGAAGGAAAATATACAAGATTTCCATCAAATTTACATTTTTTATGAAAGAATTAATGAAAAATTTCTAAAATGGTTCATGCTACAATGCTTTTGAGTTTTTCTCGTTGCTTCATGTATGCAATTTTAGACAGTCGTTTTTTTAGATTATCTTACACTGATGAGATGGACGAAAATTTATTTTAAAATATTCATCCTGAATTTTAGAATACGTTCCCACTCTGAGACGATAATATCTACATTGGCTAAATTGAGCGAACAACTGTTCGTTTTCAAGACTTAAAAGATAGTGTTCGGATGTCTCGAGCTATGTTCCCTCTAAGTTTTGACATCCGTGCGCGGAAGAATGACCCTGTGTGCAGAAATTTATTATATAAAATTTTCGTGCGCGGCAACCTCGAAAGTAATTATTGTACAAATAATAAAATTTTATTTGTCCTACATGCCAATATTGGTTACGACATATAAGACACCTATGAACAGTTAAAATATTTTATATTACAACAATTTCCTTAAAATTACTTGTCAGAAAACTCATAAAAAATTATAAATGCACTAACTAAAATGAACTATGATGAATGAATAGTGTTTACTTTATACATTTAATCATTTATATCCAAATTTTTACGTTCTTGCTCGCTTATTGGCCAAGGGCTGTAAATAGCATCCAAATTAATAAAAATTTTCAGATGATTTATAAAATTTTATGTGCATCAATGTATCCAAATAATTTATCTATAGCCGGTTTCGTGATTTGGTTTTCATTGAGTTCATTAGGCTGAACACACGTTCACAGTCTGCACTATAAACGTGGAATGTTACACAAATGTCAAGAAGGCGTGACAGCTTTTTCATTTCTTCATCTCTCATAACATAGGCAATGGCGCAATCAAAATTTTGAATCGAACCAACTTTAACTTTTTCCACAATAAAAAATTAAAATCTTCATATTGTTCACGAAGTTTTGCAATTAAACCTCAGTGGAAGTTTGGTATAACTCTCGAAAACCATCTTATCAATTTGTTTAACATATCCTGGTGGTATTCGAAAAGTGATTCCTTTGAATAGCTTAAAGAACAACTGCTTTCCAATCTATCAATTCGTCATCTGGAAATATTTTCTCAAGGTTATTGCCAAGTAATTCAGCAAATTTACGGAATACTTCTTTTCGATAACATGATGATTTTAATCAATAAGTTCCTGTTCTACATCACTGCAATGAACTGTTTCTCCACGATTCAGATATCTTAAATGTCATATTTTAGTTTTAACTAATTAAAGCGCTTTCTTTAATGTTCGAATACTTCGTTGAAAGTATTTGCACATTGATGCAAGTTGTCCCAAATATATCATTTATTGCTGCCATTCACAACTGCAGATTTTGAAATCGTTTTAAACATCACTGATTTGATTATATCTATGGCTTAACCCGTTTTTGAAATGGTTAGTTAAGTGTATTGGAATTTCTCACAAAAGCAGCAACAGCTAAATGCCTGGACAACCATCTCACTTCATGCACAGCAAAAATGAAATTACATCACTTTCTGTTGGTTTGGCCAATTCTTGAAATTTCTCATTATTAACTGATGATCTTCTGAACATCGTATAAACTGTTGTAGAAATTATACAGTTTTGGTCATAAATTATATTTCTTTCTAAGTATCTCCAACAGCTAAGTCGTTTC
>JWZT01005375.1:240265-252817 GCA_000827895.1 Thelohanellus kitauei
GTGTCTGCATGTAAGGGCTTACATAAAATACACTTTAAGTAGTCCCAAACTAGTTTTGGTTATGATGATTTAATTCAAGAGGCTCTGTTTAAGCTACGGCACAAAATGCGCAAGTAACGTTCGATCTAACCAAAGGCTGATCTTTTGCATCTAGTTAAAAAATTTTGAGCGCGGAGGCCTAAAAATCGTGCGCAGGGGTATTTTTTTTCGTGCGCGGCCGCCCACGAGCGCACCTTAGAGGGAACATAGATCTCGAGTATCAACCCGATTTATTTCATTCTTATACATCATGAATTCAGTTATGGGCTCTTCTTGAAATAAAATTTTATATGTTTCAAATATATTTCATTTATAATAAATGAGAAATTGAGTGTGAATTCATGGGAAATTGTTTATAATGCTTATTCATCAACATTAATATACGGCTATTTTCAAGAATATGTATTGATTTGTTAACTCATTAACATATCTCAGAATTTACATAAGATAGAAGTAGAAACTTCCGCATCAACATTATAAATAAAAAATTAAATTCGATTTGGTTAAGAACGACCCTATTAATTTGACCCAATGAATAATCAATAAGTGGCAGTATAAGACTATAATTTTTATTCTGTAAACATATCGAAATCGTTTCATAGATCAATTCCTGTAAGAACGGAAATATTTTAATTATTTAACAAATCAAACAATAAACAATTTTCTCGAATATTATTGTTGTTACAAGGTGCCCCAAAAATGTGTCGCGCTTTTTTTGCATCATTAATCATGTAAATATAGTTTAAACATTGTGAAATTATGGATTTATAATTCATATTATATCATCTTATTATGGAGATATTTTGAACTTATTCGTATCATAAGCTTTTAAGATATTGTAATCAGCATTTTTGACACTAACTTAAAGCGTACAAAACCAATTTAACGATGAGATATTACCTTGGGGTCATCATATTATTTTAGTTGACCCTAACATATATTATAAATCGGCTTTTACAGCATTTTATGGCTGAAAACATAGATTTTAATATTTTATTATAGAAGGATTATATATGTTGTGAGTATAATGGAATTCAAATTATGGTAAAAAAGAGTTCAAAAATAAATATGTTTTAGGTTTTTGAAAATTAGATTGATTCTTCAATAAATATTAACCTATGTTCAAAATTCAACAATGTCCCCTTCTTGCACGAAGATAATAAATACGAATATTCTTCTAGTGAGAAATATATCTTTTTATCACATCTTGATCGATATTGGCAGAAGCTTCTTCCAACTTTTGTTTTTATTTGTTTATATTTTTAAAATATTTTCACTAATTCACTCAGTATTTTCCATGTCACTTTATCCATAGGATTTAAATCCCAGCTGCTAGATTTCCATTGATTTTTTTCGAACAAATCTTTATTTTTCTTTTTTGAATACTCTATTATATTTATAGCACAACGAGCGAGAGCGACATCTAGCGTATAGGTAGAATTACTTTAAGAAGCAGCTTTAACTGAGGCACTAAAAGTTCATTAAACAGATTATTATGACAGTAATCCCCATTTGTTTTGAGACAAGGTTCAATTGAAACACGGCCCGTTTTTCTATGCGAAGAAACATCTAGAGAAACTACTACTGCTTTTGAAAACGATCGTGGTTTTTTAATAACCAAATGAGAATTGATTCCCGGTATATCTGTTCCTTTGGGCGAATATACGCTTTCAATTGATAATTCATTTGAGAGCAGAGTGAAAAATTTTTAGCCAATCAAAAAAATATTTTTTATTTTAAATTTAACCTAGAAAGATGTTTCTTGTACAGCTTCTTCATTTCTGGAAATTTGTTTTCTGTTATACGTTGGGAACTTTACTTTGTAATACAATGTAACCAGATACCATGTTATATCATTCGAGGCATAGAACTCGTGAACTATGAGTTTCTCGTGATATATAAGGAATGAATCTGTGTATATAAGCCAAATTTTCGATTCCTTCAAAAAATTCATTCAACGTTATCATAGGGTTTCTCTATAAAATGGAATTTTTGTCGATTGAATTGGAATGTTTGTCATTTGAAATGGAAAAGTATGAATCATGAAAAATTGTAAATATATATCAAATTAGCATATCAATCAATTATTCCCTTTTTTCTTAGAAAATAAGGGAAATATTTTTCTGTGTGTTCAAAATATTTTTTAGGTTATGGGATGTTTAATAAATTGTTGCGCTTTGAATTTGATTGATAAAATCATTCTGAGAGTTCTGTCGAAAACTTTTAACTATGGTTTCCCACTGAGAGAAAATTTTCTAAAATTAGATTTGGGAAATAATTATAGGGTGGTAAGTAAAAACTTAGTGACCTTCGCCTGTTATGAAACTCTTTATCGATGATCATTTCTGAAACGCGACTTTATCCATAATAAAAATCGCATTTTTTATTGCATTTCGCTAAGAAAATCCATTCAATTTACCAGTAAATCCATGTAAAATTCATTATTGTAACCTCATTCTGAAATCTTATAGAGGATAATTGAATGTCTGAAGATTGCCGAACCAATGGTAATATTTTTGGATTCTATGTTTTTTTTCTTTATGATTACCACCAGCTGCCCTTCTCTAATTTCGCCTCATCAAAACGTCGAATCCCGTTTCATCGAAAAAAATGAAAAATCTATTCCTGACCGAGCATTCCAAGTGTTTAATTACATAATCATGTCGTTCAGGAATAAATTTAATATTTTTACAATAATATTTAGTCTTTTAAATATCGCGAGACGTTGTTCTGGCTTATAATTTTGTTTTTAATATCATTAAAATTCTCTGAGAAATTTATTAGCGTGAGTGAGCAGTATTCATCGGCGATGTCACACGAAATACTTTCTTCGTTGCTATCTAATGACTTTTTTCTGTTCCCGTCATTTGGTACCTTTAGGATTTTTCCAGATAACTGAAATCCTTTCCATAATATATAAACTGTCAAAATTTTAACATTGAACATTTGCGAAGCTACAAAAGAGATTTATGGTTGAATATGGCGTTAATAATATATTAACGGCATTTATTGGATACATTTTTATACGTTATTCTCCTGTTTATGCTCTCGGATATTTGTGGTGTCTGAATCTCTCCTAATTTTAAATATTTATTTACTTCCATTTAAATGACAAGCATTCTAACTCAATTGACAGAACTTCCATTTTATCGAGAAACCCTGTAATATTTCATTATATCTGAGAAAACAGCTATTTTCCGCTTCGAGGTTTTCAATCGATCAATTTGTTTGGTCTATTTTTCTAATCAATCTTGTGTTGACAAAGACCATTTTCTGTCTTAAAAAAACTCATCAGACACTGATCCATATTAGAATTCCGTTCATATAGTGAGTGTTATCCTCTTTTCATTATAATGTAAAAGTTGAGTCAAACGAGAGTCGAACCAAACGATAAACAGACGCTCACCTGGTGGTCAACCCACTGGCCGATTCAGCGCTATTACGTTACATAGGATATATCATATATCCTAATAGTCTTCTCAAATTTTTATCTATGCATACTCGCAGGAGTATTTTGAAGTTTATTGGAACTATAAAATGCTTAATGATTTACGGTACATCTCTATATATGTGCATCTTTATCTACAATTTAACTTTTATTTTTATTGCCCAAAAATGCGGTATACGCCGATTTCGATTTGTGATATGATATCGGCTTGATCAAAATTAAAGAATATGATCCATTTAACGAAATATCTTATCATTAACCCGGTTTTGTACGCGTTACGATTGGATTAAATTAATTTTGATTGGGATATTTTCACAGTTTAAATTGAAATAATTTCAAAATTTTACCACTTTAAAATTATTTTTTCGTGATTTATTCGGTAATTAAAAAATATTCATTTTTTTGGGGGACACATTGTATTATATCTCGTGGTTCACAAAATAATACCTTCGTTTAAGTTTTAACATTTCTTTCAAAATTTTTTACACTTATTTTATATGTTAATGATTTTTCAATGAGTAAAGAGATATATTTTCGTATTTCATTAATACTTGCCTGACGAAACACATATATACACATGGTTAAATAGGATTCCATGACTCAATTCAATATGTATACAAAGATAGCTATTCATTTTAGACGATAAAAATATTTTAAAGCGCTGGAGCGTAATTACAGCCTAATATGTAATTCATTTACGACATTGTCTCGTAACATATATATAAATTTTGATGGTATATAAATTATCCTATCTCGACCGAAATAATAATTCTAGACCATTATCAAAATTCTCAAAATCAATTGTACTTGAATTTTGTACAAGTATAGTTTACTCCATAATAGAAATATTTAACGAAAATACACGACTACTGCATATAGATGCGGTTCCATCATACACGCATAACTTAGCTAACATTAAAAATTAATTATTCAATAATGTATCGACGATGATGCAGGTATTTATCCTTTAAAAATATTCATGAAAAATCAGGAATTGATTAATATTTTGGTTCGAACGTATACAGCTAAAATTTTTTATATTTTTTATATTTTTCAATGGAATGCGCGTTGATCATTCTTATAAAAGAGGAATATTTAGAAAATTCTATTTAACCGAGAGTGATATGCACCATCTATATATATTTATATAATCATTGATAGACAACCAATTAATAATTATACTCTAGTTCGGAGTAAATATTTCAATTAATGAGGCAAAAAATTGTGAGGGAATTTATTATATAAGTGGCATGATAGAACCTTTAACAGATATCTATTCAAAAATAATATCTGTAATCTTAAAATCAAATTAGAATTTTGTACTAAAAATACTGTGAAATTAAATTTGATATATCTTTTCAACACTGTGAAGAGATTTAATAACAAAGTAAAGATCAGGGCATGCAATAATATTTTAACCCCCACATTTGCAACTATTGAATCCGATAATGAATTAGATATCGAAGTAGAAGAGAAAAATCAGAAGTATGATAACACACAAACTGATGATTTATTAAGAAATTGATAAATGCATTGAGTTTAATTTAACAAGGCGATTGTTCCGCGGAGGAGTTATATGATTAGATAAATGAAAATTTGGCTGCTAAGAAAATAAAATACTTCATTTCCCGCCAAAATGTACCTATGGGCACACTCAGAAGGATAATTTTTATCATGAAAATGAATTCACATAATAGAAATGATGTTTGCCAAACTATTTTAATTATATAAAAATGTTCTCTTTGGAATCAAAGCGTGTTTATTCTCGGATTCGGCTATTGTAAACGTTTTGCGATATTTCCTTTGACGTTGTGGCAATAGATGACTGCAAAATGTTGGCATCATAAATAGCCAAATTAGGCTTTATAATCGTTTTTCTTTGAGAAAAAAACAGCTCTAAATCATTTAGCCTTTGATAACAAGAAGTATTAGTTGCTCCTTGCTTCTAATACTTGATAAATTTCTCTTGAACGATGGAATCGAATATTAACCATCAGAAATACCTTTAGGTTATTTTATAAATGGACAATTTCTTGTTGAATCAATATATTTTTGGGTATGATTGTGACAGCGCTAACATACTAGGTAATTCGCTGTTCTTTCACATTCGATATTCACAAAAAACTTCTTATATTAATAACCAATAAATCAAGCTATTTCTAATCAAAAAAATGCGAATCTGTGGTTCAAATTGAACCTTGTAATTAATATCATCAAGAGGTCATGAAAAAGATTTTGATACCAGAATGTCTCAGGTACATGGCAGACGAGTTTCGTTTATTCGAAGTGGAAACTGTTAACAAGGTTTCGTTGGACTTTTTAAGATGCTAACTTTCGAAAAAAATTATTGCTGCAGCAAAGGGCATATAACCCAAAATAAATAGACTTGATGGATACGAAAAACAACTCGCTTTCTTCCAAATGTGTTACAAAGAGTACATTTGTAATTGATTTTAAAATAATTTTTGAAATCTCAAGCCTTTTATCTAATTTATTTTTTTATATTTAATATAACCAGCCTTTTGAATGCATCAAAAGTGTTCGTGCGTGAAAAAATCGGATTTATGAGTGAGCCGTGAGGTATACTTGGTCGACAAATGGCGTAAATATACAACAATTTTTCAACAATGATTCAAATATTGAGAGAAATAGCCCAAAAATACCGAGAAATCTGTATATTTGTGAATCTTAAACGATCTACATTTTATATTGAAAGATGTATCTTCATACTTGGTCAAACAAATCGTAGTTTTCTTTAACATAAAGGGAAATATAGTGTTCAGTTAATGAAAATGTCTTACATAGGACACTAGAGGGAAAATAATTGTTAGTGGCTCAATATATGATCGGTAGTGTAAGGCTTAATCTTTTATTCAAACCAAATATAAAGCAACAAAATAATAGAATAAGTAATAATTCAAATTCTTTAAATACCCGCCAATTATGTTTTACCCCAGAGTCTAAAGAAATTGACAATTTGATACGAATACAACCTAACAATAACTCCAATTTTCTCGGTATTAATTTTATATATGGCATAAGTTATTAATCATTCGAAAAATATCTCAGTTGATTCACCATATCTACTCAATCTTAAGTTATTTTTGTTCTACCTAATGGGAAGATAATGATATTCAGTATATGAATAGAGTTAAACAAACTTACGATTAATGCTTGTTGATTGAAAATGGTTGGGAAATAAACACATGACTTGTTGAAAATGAAACGAGTCCCTTGTCCAATTGAAAACTATTAGGCAACTGATTATGACACCAACTCGTAAAACCATAGAGGTTAGTTAAATGTGGCTATATATTACAATCTGTTAGCTCTTAGATGAATGCATGCTATAAAAACTCAAAATGCTGCAGTTAAATGACTTATAAGGATTCTGAATGTAAAAGCTGGTGGATCCAACTCTACAATAATCTAATGCGAAAAATGGTTTGGGGAAAAGGCCACCAGGTAAAAACCAGCCATATCTCTATGAATAGTATTGTAATTATATTGAATCCATAAATGCTGAGTGTCTGTACGTTAAAAAGTGCGCATTCAGTACGTTTTTTTACAAAAAAATCATTGAAACATCAAAATTTTAACTAATTAAATCTAGTTCATCATTGATGGCAGCAGGTAAAGAGTTGGCTAAGTATTCGTAATTATGTATTCTGCTGATACGTTCGAGGCACAGACGATACAGTGGTGGATAGCGAAGAAGAAATCTTTCAAACGTATTGAGATCCCTCCAAGCCAGACATATACCCCCAAAACTGTATAAGTAGTAGTCATCGATAACAGCCATGCAATGCCCGTAAATTCCTGTTTGGAGGGTCTAAGTAACATATTCACATACTATATGAAGTTTAATCCATTCGAATGTTTCTAAATCAATCCTCCATATATCAGATTCATATCCAAAGGATGATTCCCCTCCGCTCAGAAAGCCAAACCTATCCGAAAATGCAATCGATTCATTAAATCTATCACTCGGATAGGTCTGATTTTTTCGAGTTCGTTTCTCTTGAAGTCCAGGTATTGTTATAGAAATCGAAAATATTGATAAATCTAAATCTGTTGGGTTCATCACCCTGAGAATATCCAAAAGTATAAAATCTATGATGTCAATAATTTACTTATTTTTAAAGACTGTTCCGAATATTCTATTTCTAAAAACAGGTTTTAGTCCATTCTGTCGAACAGAGAACCACGTAGAAGTCTTTATAGAATATTTGTTCATTGTGTCCATCCTATCCTGCTCCCCAATGCTCCCTATGATGTACAATGATTCGTTGTGATAAAAAACAAAACTCCTGTACATTGGAGGAGGTGTATACTGACTATAATCATCTATACGTGGAGATAAATCATGAGATGTACCATTGCTAATATCGAACGAAATAAGGGAATTAGTCGACCCATCTCGCAAACGTAAACCAGTACCGCCGAATATGTATACTTGATTTCCAACGGCGCAAATAGTGGAGTTAACACAAGTTTCGGCCGTTTTAACAAGTGCTGCATACTTCGTACATACACCATTTATCGTGTCATATGTCCATAATTCGTTGCAGACAGTCTCGGTACAGTGGTTATATCCACCAAATATGATAAGAAATTTTCCTGCAGAAGTTACACAGTGAAATATTCTATTTTCAAACGCGATTATCTCATTGTCCAATTTCATTCCAGTGATCTTATACCAACAAATAATCCCAAAATTTTACTTGTTGTAGGGTCGAGGTCAGGGTAATTCAGGATCTATCTCTTGAGTAAATGTCCGAACTTGATTTTTAGAATTATTAGACAATCCTATAAAAATAGTTCTTCGGAGTTAGTATGCTTGTCATATGTAAGGGCGGTTGGCGGTTGTGGCTTAGCATTTTCAGATCATCAACATAGCATATTTTAACGAGGGATTTTTAATCGTGCTCGTATTTCGAAAACAAGTTTTAAGAATAAACTAAAGTTACATCAGTCCGGCATAACTTGTTGGGCATGCGCGCCTACTGATCAGTAAGAACATGGTTTTCAGAACATATCGATTTAGAACAATCTAGAGGTGGCAGATAAAAAAACAGGTTTATGATTCGTTTTCCGAAATACTACGACTGTGATCGAATCTTAATCTTACATTCGATTCAACCCTAGCGAGCTCTTTCGTTTGGACATATACAATTCTTGTGTTTATCTCTAAATTATCAGAGAACAACACGAAACTATGCGAGAATTCACACAATGCGCATGTGTTAAATCTGATAGTTAATGTTTAGCCATACTTAACCGATATCAGCCTCAAATAGCAGCACAACATTATGAAATCGTGCCGTTTCTAGTTATTAGGATTACAAAATTGTCGGGCAAGTTTATCATAAGTTATACTTATACCGGATCTTGCGATGTTAAGCGAGGTTATTAGAAATATTTTTATCTCGTAGCTACAGAATTTTCTTACAGATAATCTTAATAAAATCTGACTTAATTGGATAATTAATTTACTCTACCAAGATATATCGTTTTTCATAACAATCATTGAAAAATCATAAATTATATAAAATGTAATTTGATAAATCTCTGTAGGACATCTGAGAGCAAGCACTGTCCGTCCTATTTAAAAATTCTTTTTTTCTTTCTATTATTCGCTCTCTTAGAACCCAATATTTTATTTTGGAAGACTTCCTCTTTTTGGGTTGAGAGAAGGGCTATTGCGTGACAAACATCAGTACTCAAACGGACCAGAGTCTCTAAAGTCCTGTGGTACATGGTGAAACGTTACATTATCCATTACTAATGTAAAGTACCCGTCTCATCCTGGTATGTCAGCTTAACTGCTTAAAAAACCATCGATAATTCCTTTATCCCTTTGCCTTCTCCGGGAAACCTTTTGGATAATGAGTTTTCTCATGTCTAGTCCGAAAGTTGTTTTTCTATTATCCATATTTGCAATTTTGTTTTGATGCGAAAAATATCGATAATAACCTCATTTAATATCACAAAACCCGTTGATTTACACTGCACGTATTCGCATTAAAAAAACATCGATTTATTGATTGAACAAGTAGATTATCAGGGCTCTCTTTCTACATCAACCATTATGACAATCATATTAAGCTACCTGAATAATCAGAATAAATAAACTTGACGATATTTATTGAAAACGTTAGTATTCACGTTAATTATTTCAAGGTTTGACAACACAAAGGGCGGCTGTGGCAAAATATATGCCGGTTTTTGAAAACCAATATACAAATAGAAGTTATTTAAATCGTTAAAATCCAGGTTGATACATCATTTGACGTTTAGAATTTTGGGTTGTCTAGAGAAAGGAGAAATCAATCTTCACACATATTTTAGAACATCGTATAAACTTTTAGGGCCAAAGGTACATATTTTTGGCGGCTATACATCATAGGCCTATCTAAACACACCCGCATGAATTCTAAACGCTATTTGGGTTATTTTCATTTATTTCAGGATAATAATTGGTATATTTTTGAATACATTCTTTTGACGGTTTCAACGTTGACTACCCAGAGAAATGTGGATACAATTTTCAATGTACATAGGAGAATAAGATTAACTTTGTTGATCAAAAGTCACATAATTTGGATGGCTAAAAACGATACATCGAAATATGCACTCTTATGCGAACGTTTGCATTACTTTGATGAGTTACGGTTATTTCCCGATTTAAATGTTGGTTTTTCTGAACAGTTTTGGATTACAAAAAATCACCTTTACCACTCATGTCTATATTTGTTTAAAAAGAGCAAAAAAATTTAGAAGTAAAATTGTAGGTAATTTTCGAGTATTTAAACTCGTATGGACTAAATCCTCTCGAGATGAATTGTCTCATCGTTTTGAAGCTACAAATCGTTTTAAAAGTTATATCTTCGTTTTTAATTTGAGTTTCCGTTTGTAGATTCATCGTAGTGTAGTATTTACGACCTTTGTTCGGCTAATAAAATTATAAAAGATATGAAATATATCTATTAACTTCTCCTCCAATCATATTTTTCACAACTTAAGCTTTTCGGAATTCATCAAAATTCTTTTCTTCGGACCTGATTCGAAAATACGATGGTTATTCTTAAGATTACATCATAATTACTTTCCTTAAGGTTTGAATCTTTTTCAGAACTCGTTTGTATCATGCAAAATATGGGTATACAATTCAACAACAGTTCAGAAACATCAAAATTTAAATCGAGAAATAGGCGTAATTCATCCAATTAGAGCAAATGTTCGCTCAAGGGAGTTTATTTCAGGACATTGTTTTTAGCCATCTAAATTATGTGAATTTGGATCACAAAGTATATGTAATGTTCCAATGTTCATTGAAAACGCAATCCACATTTTTCTGTAAAAATCAGCATTTAAAACGTCAAACGATTGTATTTACCTGGTTTTAAATGATTTAAATAAATTCTACTTCTATCTTGATCTTCGCAAACATTTTTTTTTCAAACCACGTCATGTATTTGGCCCCAAACTTTCCTATATTTTGAAAAACACGGTAGCGATTTTGTGGAATATCATGATTATACTTGTCACTTCTTTTTTGTGAATGGTTTTTCTACATCTTTCTCATCAATAAAAAGTGAAGCACAAAAATATCATTAAGAAATTCTATAATATCTTTACGAATAACCACCAATATTTAGGTCGGCACTACATTACATCACAAATAATGATTTTCATTAAAACCACGTTGATTTTTGTATTTTATATGCTCTTGGTTTCCATTCTTGGAAATCTCGAGTTCAATATGGTGATAATTTGATATTTTAGTCAGTCAAGAATAAACAAAAATTCGTAAAAGGCATGTTAGTACATAAATGCCATACCATATTGACCAATATATTCAATAATCATAACTTAGACTTCAGAGGATTCTAATATATGCATGTTTAACTTTTTGAACTGCTCTCTCTAAGGGTTCACATTTTATTCAATGTCGTTACATATTATACATGTAAATTAGCTTAAAAACTATTACCTATGATTTCATATAACTATCAAATATTAATCGATGCGATCCACAGACTAAAACATGAATATTTTAGACTAACACAAATCTAGACATAATAATTAGAAATGTGAATTCAAGGTAGAATTTTTGTTACGCATGCGGGTAAAAAAAACATACAAGAATTTGGTGGATTCTAGCATACTCAATTCCAATAAAACTAAATAATATATAGAGATTTGGTGACCAGGTCTCTTTGAGAAGCAAATACCAGGTTGATATCGGCTGCGCATGCTTTCACAATGAATCTGTACCTCTATGATAAACTTGCAAATGTTCGTCCCTATTCATGGATAATCATGACGCAATTAATCTTACGCAAGATTCATTTGATTAACCTATTTTGTGCTTCCTATAAACATTACGTGTTTATCAGTCTGTTTTTTTATACAATTAACTCCCAATTAAGGTGTCTCAGAAAAACTCATGTATGGTATAGTAGGGGTATGAGTAAAAATTACGCAAAATATTTGTAATCTCCTCGATCCACATTCTCTAGGGCAGGGGTTCTCAACCTGGGGGTCGAATGACAATTTTAGGGGGGTCGCGAAAGAATTCTGAAAATATGACGTAATTTTTTATTCAATCGTGTAAATTGATATTTCAACTCATTTTTTTCTGCCGATTTTTTAATAGTTATTTTTTCAATTGCATTTGAAATAACGATATCGTTGCTAACTAAATCATTTTTTAAGCTATTTTATTGTTTCGGCATAAACATATGTAGTCATTAATACTACATCCTATTAAACGGGTTGGAGATGTGTAAGTTTAAGCCAACGCAGGATCACAAATACAACAGGTATTAGTACGTAGAAAGGAATATGAATTTAAAAAATTATGAAGAAACGAAAGTTAAAATGAAGATCATTGACGTCTCGGATTCACTTCAGAAGTTAAATATAGAATTAAGAAACCAGTAACTCATTATTTGTGGAAACGTTCTATCATATGAATCTATGCATACGAGCAAACTTCAACGCCATTTGGAGATGCATCCGAACTTTTTGAACAAGGACACAAATTATTTTAGATATAA
>JWZT01005379.1:0-26737 GCA_000827895.1 Thelohanellus kitauei
AATATTTTGTTTCTTGTTTTATTCATAGTAAACATTGAATTAGTGTCTCAGAATGGACAGTATAAAAATGACAAGAAAACCTCAAATAAAGTGTGCAAATATTCTGATTCTGTTACCACTTGACCATCCATCTTGCGATGTAAAATGTCATCTTGCCAAATACAAAATCATAATTTCTAATTCTTTTATTATCCCAAAATATCTGTCGAATAGTTGGGAGTTGGAAAGAAAATTATCATTCATAAGAAACGGATGGGCCACATAGGGTACACGACGATATTTTGTCCGTCATGTGTAGAGATTTGGAGCATACATGGTAATGTTTCCTGCAATAATATCGTGACATAATCTCCCACCTTTTCGTATTGGATCAGTCAAATTTCGTGTTTAAAATGACTAAGTTCTGACTAAAAATGACTCTTAGTTATTCTTCGGTTTTTTTAGTTTAGATTCAGGATATAACATGAGAATCTTTCGTTACTTTTTCCAAGAAACCTCAAATTTGATAGCTAGCGCAGCCCATTTAACCAAGATTGGATGTCTGTAATTTTTGGCAAAAGTCGACAGGAACGTAGAATATTTTGATGTGAATGTGTTTCGATGTAGAAAGTTTATAAGATTAGCAATCATTATGTGACGAAATATGCAGATTACGGCAGTACTTTATCAACAGAATAACTTAACATAAACAATTTTAACAGCAGGATTTCATCAGAAAAGACAAGATACCTGATAAAGCAGCCACACATGCCCGCCTTGTAGTCGTATAAAACATTCCTAAGCACGACAAATCGTTCTGTTTGAGAATTTGTCAAAAGACTGCATGCTCGATGTAGGATATCAAGTCTGTCCAGAACAACGAAATTTGAACAAGTCAATTTATCCAGAAGAACTGTAACTCTTTGTATTGATGCTATTGATGAAGATAAGAATTCAGAGATGAAAATGCGTTTACCTTGAGTTCAGCTATTTTTCCTGTCAGTGAATGAAAGCACTGACATCGATGACACTGTACAGTTGCTGATCTTTCTACGAGGAATGTCAGAAAACTTGGAAATCACAGTAGAACTTCTGTCGATAGAATCAATGAAAGACACCTCTACTGGAGTAGATATTCTCGAATGCGTGGAGAAAGCTTTGTATTAAATGGAATTACCGTGTAAAAAATGGCCAATATTATGAATAGATGATTCTTCCTTCTTGGCAGGAAAGAAAATTGGTCTTGGGAAGAGAGTGAGTGACCGTGTTTCAGAGGTTCATTCTAACAAGAATTGATATATTTGAACTGCATAATGTACCAGAAGTTTTATATAAATGTGTGCTTTATATCCAACATGTCGTAGATTCACTTGAAAAAATTGTTATTTTATCAGGCCAAGAGTCGTAAATCATACAATGTTTATCAGACTTCTGGAAGATTTCGGTTAGGATCAAAATGATTTTCGGCATCGGAACACTGTACGTTGGTTGAATTTAGGAAGAGTTCTGAGACCTGTCTGGGAAAAGAAAACTGAAACTTTATTGTTTTCGGAGATTAAAGGGAAAGATACAAAATATCTGAAACTCAGAGAATTACAGTGGCTGTCAGATCTGGCATTTGTAATTGATCTCTTTGAACATTTAAAAGATCTTAACACTAACTACAAGGGAATGGCATTTTTGATCATGAAATATACTCACGAGTCAAGACATTACAGCTAGAACTTTTTTCTCGCCTGCTCAGTCAGAATATCACAACGCACTTTCCCACACAGGAATCTGTGGCACCACTGATTATGTCTAATGAGAAATACACACATCGACTACTGAACTAGACAATTAATTTACGGTTCGTTTTGGGAATTTTGAAAAACTTTATGCTGAGTTTGATAAGTGTCATCACCCCTTTCAAGTGATTTTTTGAAGGCGCTAGGTGTTCTATACCTAGAACTAATTGATATGAAGTGCGACTCGATCCTGAAACGAAAATTCCAATCTGAAAACATTGACAAATTTTACCCATGGCTCGATGAGTCTTAGTTTATCAACTTAAGAAAGATGGCCATTACGCTACTTTTTCTGATAGTTCCTTCATACATCTAAGAAAAAGTATTTTCTACTATTAACAAGATCAAGCTATGTTCCAATTTACTTGATATTCACGTGCAGTCTTTTGAGAGAATATTAATTTCAAACGTAAAGCCAGTGTACAAACCCCTTTTTGATAACTTTAATCGACTAAAATATCTCTATCATGAGTACTTATTGAAGTAAAGTACTTAAAATTATTTATATACTTTTTTGGTCAATATATTTAAACTTGTAATTTTATATTGAATAATGTTTATTTATTGCACCTTTGGCGGATTAATACATGGTTAAGGCATTAATTTTTTAATCGTGCCCGCCAACGAGTTCATTTTTTCATNTGATCTTTTATTATAAATTATTTTCTAACTGCTAGTGTTTAATATTATAAATATAAAAAAATGGTATTCCTTGAAATCGGATAATAGTTAAGCTCGGTATTAGCAAAAGAAGTTCGGATTTCGTTAAATTCCTACTATCCCTTACAGAAGTTGCTGATAATACGGGAAATTAAACCATAAAGGCGCTATTTGTTTTCGTTGATGAGTCGAAAATATGTCTAGGTCTTCGTTCGTTTAGTGTTTTCTTACATGGAAATCTGCAAATTTGTAATTAATGTCAAAACTCTAATTTGGGTCTCATTAAATTGACCCTCGATTTCTCTTTTTTCATCATTGATTTTTTTTATGCAAAAACCTCAAACAACTATAATCTTTCACGTTATCCTAACATAATTTGTAACCAAACCATCAAAAAGCAAAATATTTAAAAGGGTATCTGTTTGTTGATGGTTTAAATAACTGAGAAATTTTGATGGGAACATCGTTCAATATCTCTCAAATCGGCGTTCTGATCTGGATAAATACCCACGTATGATCGTATTTGAAATTCAAATATACCATCATAATAAATCTTCCCGCTTTAATTTCAACTTTTTGAATTAAAAAATTATTAAAGCCACAAGTTGGTAATGACTGATTTTGACTGAAAAGTGACAATCCTAACCACCAGCTGGGTCAAAGCAGTAGATTCTTCATTCCCATCGTTAGGTCTCTAGAATCAAATACTAGATGAACGTACTTCAAGCTACAATTTCAGGAACTTTACTCGATTCTAGCCATAAAGGAAAAAGCAACGTAATATTTTAATTCGATCGTCTGAAAACCTTGGATACAAATCAATGAATACATAGGATCCTTATAAATAACATGCTTAATCATATATTTGCAGATATGCATCGTCTATGTGATGCTTACTCATAAACGAGATGGAGAAATA
Organism: Thelohanellus kitauei; assembly: GCA_000827895.1. Lineage (NCBI taxonomy): Eukaryota > Metazoa > Cnidaria > Myxozoa > Bivalvulida > Myxobolidae > Thelohanellus > Thelohanellus kitauei. Next base: position 3,346 of record JWZT01005379.1, read on the forward strand.
ATACGATTTTGTGTGAAAAGAGAAATCGAATATTTATTCATCAAGCAAAAGATATGGAGTCGAATATGCGAAATCTTATCTCCATGCTCGTATCGTACTATTGATTGCTACAGTTGATGTGTACTAAACTCCAAAATCTCAAGATTGCATCTAAAAAGTATGTTAAATAGGACGAAAATTCGACCATTTTGGTAACTTGATTTTGTATGAAAATTGATATTGAATACCGATATGAGAATACATCATTAAATTTTGCCAAATTTTGATGGAGCTTTAAAAGTAATCTTAACGTACTTAGCTTGCTCCTCCTTTTTCTAATCTGAATTTTTTAATAATTATTGCACTAAATTGTATTCATTGGAAATAAAACTAAGAATCCATAAATTCTGGACCTAATACCACCTGCCCGCCAAGCTGGATTCATGTAAGAAGTATAACATTTCGCTCTGATTTGCTTCAAGATGGATTATAAAATTTCATTAATTGAATTAGTGGCGTGGGAAAACACCCACGAATACTTTATTGTTCTGGGCTTAGCTTATTAGTAATTAAATTATTGTAATCATTCAATTGGGTCCAGATTATCTTAGTTTTTTAAAGTACTATTTCATATAGAAATAGAATTTATTATCATTAATTTATGTTTTCCCTAGCTGTTTAGCTAAGTCTCATTTTAATCAAATTCAAGACTCGTATCTATTTTTTGATATGACGCATTCATATTACGTAGTTTATTCTTTATTTTAATCGTTCTCATAATTTTTATACAGTGATATTTGAATTGAATTGTTTAGCTTGAAATTTGACCTGAGATTTGTATATCTTTCTTTACTATGGAAATAGAAAACTCGGCTTAAAAGCAGGAATGTAATATATTGGTACAAATCTTTTAGGTGAAATACGGTAGCGTTCAGACAACTTTCCGTTTTTTGATTGTGCGACTAAAATTTCAGAGTAAATTTTTGTGATGTTTTAGGTCTTAACAACGTGAATTAACAGTTACAATCAAGACAACTGGGGTTCAATCGACTGTCTATCTATACACTCCTGTAAAACATGCTGCTGCATGGCCATAACAGTCCATGAAATCAGGTTGTGTTGCCGAATTTTACATTTTAAAACGCACAAATCGCAGTGATAAATGGGTATTTAACATTTAATAAATTTTTATTCAATCACGATGTCGTCTGCATTCACAAATTCTTAAAGAAGTTGTCAAGATAGTCTATATTATTCCTTGTATATCTTACGCAAGTTTCAGCCATTCTTAATCATATTGTTTTCGTTTTGACATTTTTATCGTAAAACATGAATTAAGGGGACATCCGAAGTGATAACACTTTATTGATACATTACTTCAATTTATTCATGTAATGATCAAAGATCCCTTTTTCAAAGCAATTAATGCATTTTTTAACGCAAACCCCAGTAACTTCATGTAATTAAATGGACTGTTATCTTCATAAAGAAACCTATTTACTGGTACGTATCCAACGGCTGTGAATTTTAGAAAAAGTTGTTTCATTTTTCACTTATAATTCACGTTTGTATTACTCTAAATAATCCTACAAATTACTGTGAAACTTCAATCTCACGACGAAAAACGAACATAGGCTGAACAGTCGTGAAAATTGTCTGTCCATCACTGTAATATACTGCCAAAAATCTGGATCTTGAATTATAAACTATAAAACTAGCCGGGATTTTTAAACCTTGGCTTATCCTTCGGAATCCTATCACCCCATCAAAATGTAGATTCGTTACGAAAAGACAGACAGAAATCGAAGGATCATTCTTAGTTTACTATTGGTTGTTCAGCCGACACTAGAAACGATAAATCGTCTATAATTCAGGTCTATGACTCGTCTTCTCTTTGAAATGACCCAGCTTTGGACACAAACTTCTAGATTTAGTTATCGCAGATTGACAGCCACATGTTTAAATAAATTTTGAAATCTATTTTGATTCCTCTCGAAAAATGTGCTACGGCGGAGTGGTGGTTTTAGAAAGAAGATGATTGAAGATGTTTTAAAGCAGTAAATATGGGTATCTATATCTTTTTTCCAAAAATGCAGAAATTAGAAAAAACGAATCATGGGTTTGGCAAACAAATACTAGACAGAAATACGAGCTTCTTATCATGAAAAAGTGTGAATATAATGATATTTATACAATATTTGAAATTTATATATATATGAACCAAATAACTGAGGTAAACCGAAATAGAATACAAAAAGTAAAAATGTATCTTAATGTCTAAAATCTAGATGCGCCAAGTATTTAGATTTATTTTTAATTGAAACGTTTACGATTCACTAATTTAGCGTAAAAGGCCAGTCCAGCAGGAGTCGCTCTAATAACCCATTGATTAACACGCATTAATCATCCTCTAGACCAAGGATGGGCAACATACGGCTGGGGGACATTTTACCATTCTAAATTAGAATGTGTCCAGCGTTCATTTCTTGCCATAATCAGCATGCTAGTTTCTTACTGTGCCAGTTGATTCAGTTCTAACTATTAAACAACATCTGTTAGTTTTTTCAGTGTTTTTAATTTAGAATTTTCAGTTAGATTGTATCAAGTGTTTTGCCCAAAAAATGTAAGGTTGACAAACAGTGAGGCCTATTTACAAAAGATTGGATACCTAAGCCATTTTTAGAGAAATCGAAAAGGATGCCGAATACTTTCAGGGTATTGGAAGTGTTGCCGAGTTGAAATAGCATATATGTTTTCGCCATTAATCCAGAAGTCATGCCGGTTAAGGCAGTTCTTTTTCAGCCGCTAATGACAGACAAGAATCACGGAGTCGGAGTGAGAGACTATAAAACAGCCGAATTTATTTGGAAAAGTAAAAGTAGCTCAGATAGGTCTATTCATGTCTCCGTATAAGTTGCATATAACATAGCAAAGACAACAAATCGTGTTCTAATGGTGTGTTTGTCAAAAAGTTCACAATTTATGTAGTTTATCAAGTCTGTCTAAAACACAGACAAAAGTTTGAAGTCAGTTTGTCAAGTAAAACAGTTGCTCGCGCATTGAAGAAATTGATCAAGACAGGATATCCCCCTGAAAAGACGTGTAAATCTATTTCATCTACTTTTTCTGGCATTATATGAAAGCATGAACATCTATTACATCGGTTAGTTGCTCATCTTTCTACGATGAATTTCAGGAAGCATGCCAATGAGTCTGATGTGTTTTCATCACAGATTAATATTGATTTTGAAAAGGTGCTAGCTGTTATACAGCCGGAATGCGTGGATCTGTAGTGAGACTATACCTTGAAAGAAAAATTTAAAGCTGAGAGGATTCAATAGTTTGACGCTTCACTGATTGAGTCCATGTTTTTCAACTTGAGTAATGTCTATGATAATATTGTTCTTATTCAGCCCACATTCATTTACTAACATGCATTTTGAGCTGTGAACAAGACAAAAAAGAACGATCCAATTAATTGATATTCACGAGATGTCCTCAACAAGAATTTCTTCGCCCAACACGCTGCCAGATTTGCAAAAATTTTTTGACAACTTTGATTGACCCCATATCCTCATTGATTCAGTAATTATTAAAGTACAATAAGTTGAATTCATTCATTTTTGTATTCTTTATATTTAAATTTTACATGAAATAAAATTTATTTATTGTAATATTAGTGGATTTTAGTAAATTATACATAAATTTAGAAATCCTACCTCAGACGACTACATTATTCCATATCCGGCCCACTTAGTTCAGATGTTGCATATCTCTGTTCAAAGAATGCGTACATTTCCAAGTACGCGACGTTAGAAACTATAATCTCTCGATTAAAGGGGCCACCATGTAGTATGGATTCACGATTAGAAATATGTTAATATTTGACGGTGATTTAAAGAAATTATATAGCTGGACGTATGCTTTGTTCAAAGGTAGCAAGATATGTTAATTGTAGGGGTTACGATGGGTGGCTCTTGGTCACGGTTTCCAATTATTATTTTACATTGTCCGAGGGGTTTCAGAAACAAATGGAATCTGCGATTGAGTGCTTATGTATTAAGACCCTTCCAGTATAACAACGACAAAATCATCAATGCAGGCTGATATATAAATACATTGTGGACGTTGAAGCTTTTTCCCGCAGTATTGTTAACAACATTTTCTTCACATCTTCGACTCATAAGCTTATACGATAAAACTCAGATAGTAAGAAACAAACCTGTTTCCAACTTGTTAACTCCAGTTTAAATTCGACAAAATCTCTAAGGACGGTTTCGGTGGATAATAACTTAAATTCTTTCTTCAACTATTGATATCTGTGATGATGAGCCTAATCCATTAAAACTTTGTTTGCAAGAATCATACAAGAAACAATTAGTTAATACAAAATATTTTGTATCGATTGTGATGTGTAATAAACAACGTCAGAACAAGTATTTATCTTCAATTATTGAGCAGATTAAAATATTTTGAGGTATGTCGACTCATTTTACCTTTATAATGATATCAGAAGAGTTACATATATTAACGTCATTTAGCTAATCAGTGTTTATATGATCGAATCAAGGCTTAAATATGGAATATTAAGTCCCAGATTGTTCATACGTAAACCAATTAAAAGGATCAAAAATATAAGCCTGCGTGGCACATCTATAAGCCTCAAAAACCGAGTAAAGCTTAAAAAAATCTCTGCTTGGTATCTTAAACCAAGATTTACAAATTTGGATCGATGGATTTTTTATTAAGACTCCTCACGTTGGGTTAAACCCAGGTATACGTGTATTTTTAGCCTCCTATATATATTTAATTCCATACAGTTCTGAACATCATTTTAACAGAAATTTTTTAAATTTTATAATGGAATCTTTCGTGATTTCAGTCCTTTCCTTGAGTCGTGATATGAATAATTTATAAGAATTTGGAATGCTGTCGATCATCGGGAACTTTTAAAATTTTCAACGCAGCCAATTACAGCACTATTTAGTTACTTGCCGTATTAAGATATACTTTTTGGGGTGGGATATAGTCATTTATTTTCATTTGGATCCGTGTATAAATTCATAAGACAACATTGATTTTTTAATAAAATTTCGAAATGATTTAGTTAATTAAGTTAGAACAATGACATCCTCAATCATTCACGATTAACGCATGACTATCTGTGACTCAAAATGAGATTATATTAAAGGGTTTAAGAATAGGTACATGGACTTCTTTTAATACGACCTAGATTATCTGGTGATACTCGTAAATCTATTTATACTAAATAAGATCCAACGAAAGATTTTAGGTTTGATGGTAAAAATGGACTAAACCTGGATGTCTATTTCCATGTATAAATATCCATAATGCTCCATTTGTGAACCGAACTGTGCTATAACTCGTCCCCTCCTTTTCCTAAACTAAAACACTACTTTTGATCATACATCTTTGTAATTCAATTCGCAATAATCCAGAGTTTGCAAAATAGCGACAGATAACATTTTCCAGTGTAAAGTAAATCGAATAAAACTTGAAAATACATGGTTTTCAGGTATATTTCGTCTTTAAATTTCAATAAATCCTTTGTTTTTTCATTGATTTTTCTGCTTCACAATTAGAACTTCATATTCATTGTGTAAAGACCCGTATTTAGGTTTGGAAAAAATTGGAAAATTTTATAAGGCAATCATCCTCTGAATTAAGGGTAGCGTTTTGTTTGCACCAATTGTTATTACACTTATAATAAATCTATAAATTATAGAATATGGGGGCTGTTGGAATTTTTGGTGAATTTAAGATATTGGAATTTACGATGCTTTCAAAATCCTCTAAAATAAGGCATACGCCATTTTATGTTCTTAACCAAACGAAAAAAACACTTCACTCGGATTGTAACATAGTAGTCAAAAATTAATAAAATTTATCAAGCCCCAAAATAGCACAAAATATCCCCCTCCCATGGACGGAACTTGTCAACAAACAGTTAAAGCTGGATAAAAAATATCTTCCGGCCTCAATGTCAAACCAACAAGACTAGGAAAAATACGGAAAACAAATTTGAAAATTAGGGAGTGGAAATTTTCATTACGGCAACAGCGCCCCAACACCTTGAGGTAAAGTGTTGCGCATCTAAGAAGTTTGAATTTTTTGATTTTGTAATTTCTGAAAAATCCACCAAATTGGAAATATTAATATTTCCCGAAAATTACAATCTGCATATGCTCTATTTATGAACATTCATTTATCATGTCAAAAAATGTGTGTAAACAAAACACATCTCAAAATTCAACAGATGGCGGCTGAATAAAAATTTCCAACGTTTCTAACAAGAATGGTTGGATTTTATCCCATTAAAGTGAAATTTTTATTGTGAAAGTAAATTAAAAAAACGAAAGAACGAACTCGAACTTCCAAAAGAAGAAATATGCCCGATAACCATGTACATTCTGATATGACTTCCATAAATCTTGGCCATTGTTGATGATGTAATTTTTTATTAAAACATTTATTTTCCTAAAACATGAAAAAAAAATACGACTATAAGAAGAGAATAATAATGTATTTAATTCATTTTTTAGTTAATTGATTAAATATTCCAAAGTGAATTTATTAAATCAAAATGTACATGTATAAATGCACAAAATCGTATTTAAGGAAACTATATTGAATCGTTGGTGATGAAAATGACGATGAGTTATTAGGCGAATATCTTTTCAATCAAAATAACATTATGGATTGTATATTAATTGAGCTTAACAAGCCGCTTTAAGAGAAATATGAATATGAGATAGGTCGCGATGATCAACACTCTCGAAGTTTAAAGATATTGTTAACATGAAAAAAAAGATGTAAGAGCCAATATTCCTAAACAACACCGATTTGTATCGATGAAGAATTCTGTGCAAGTAACAACTCTGCACAATTTTAATTCCCTTCAAATCGACATTACAATGTGATCCGAGTGATCAATGTTAGCCTGAAAGGAGATTCGTGCGGAAGTCGAATCAAAGAACCAATCGACTCTGAACAAAGGGATCTCCTCTACTAGACTACTCAGCGTTTTTACATGAACTTTCATTTACTGTATATCCAACAAGCAATAGTTGTAAAGTCATCGAAAACATTGGCACAATTAAAACTGAACCTTCTGTGTTTTGACTTGTCAAAAATGATATAAAAAATATCAAATTTTTGCATGAAAAATGCGATAAATATAAAAAATAAAGCAAACGCGTCAGTTCGTATTATACCTTAAACTCATCTACAAATAATTGAAGAATTATTTATCCTTCACGGTATAGTAAGTTCTGTGAATAGGCGTGTGAAATAAGCTATCAAACATAATAGATGAACTACAGGCATCAACCCCTTTTGAATTTATTTTAATTCGTTCAATAATTGTAACATTCTACTTCTTTCTGTTTCGTTTTACACTATATGTGAAGAGATTGTAAAAAATTAGAAAATACCAACTGTTTTTGAGTTACGTTCGTAAAGTATTGTTCTGCCCAAAGTAATATCATTTTTTTCAAAGTTAAAATAGTTATTGGACAACCACAGCCATAACATTAGAAGGTTTGACCATAGAATAGAATTTGAGACTTCAGGCGATATCCCATTTAGTTTAATTAACATTTATCGTTTTTATCAAGTTACCTGCCTAAAAAATGTCCTTGCATACCTATTTGTCGTAAAGGGGAACGTCGTGAAAATTGAGGTTACGCTTGAGATTAATAAGGTTGAGATTCCTATTTAATTTAGGAACGAGCAGAGATTTTTTTGTTGAATTGGGGTTAAAACTGTTTTAATCAAGATATTCATACTGAAAAGTTTGATAATATAACGGTGGTAACAAATCGGTTCATTTTTTCTTTCTAAGTTGTCAACGGCTTTGATGAGACAGATAAACAGTCAAGAAGTATAAAGATAATTCCTTAATTGTCTCTAGAGATGTCGCTGATATGATTGAATAATATAAGATAGTTTCCAATCATTTTCTACCATTAACAGAATACATTTCAGCTCAGCTATTTTTACCTGTATTTCTATCTTGTCCTTCAGTATGAGATCGCGTAATTGGTTTCATAAAATATCGCGAAAGAGCTCCTAAAGTCAAAGATAATACAGCATTGTCTCAGCAAACTAAGCTTAGTGTGATGACAGAAGAAAGTCAACTTGCACCCATGGATAACGACCACGATGAACGAAGTTACTTTGTAAGATTAATTAATAAAATCTACAAACAGATTTCCGACAATATTCGATTTATTGACCAGAATACAATGCAAAATATACCTTCAGGAAGACGAGAAATGTGTTTTAAATAAAACTCATCGATACATCAGACAAAATGATAAATTACCATGTATTAAGGCACATTGACGAATAGTTATACAATACCAAAGCTAGGCTAAATGTTCAGAGTGGTTATCGGGTGATCACTAGGTTAGTATTGAGACTGTGCTTAGTTAAACTCTGTCTGACTCATCCTTTAACTCCCGCATATTTTTTTTAGTATTATGAATTGTTGCGAGAAATTTCTTGATTTTAATGAAAAACAATAAAAATCAATGCCCGAATCGCGTTTTCATATTTAATATAGTCAAAACAAATCTCGACTTGAGGTGAATAATTTTATATGATATGGTTTATTATTTTCCGATCTAGCTGTTTATGCTATATGAAATTTCACTCTTGTGTTTCCAATTTTAATTGAATAAGAAAATTTACCATGCAACCATAGAAATCTCGACAACGTACAGTTAGCAGATTTCTAAGCGATGTTCATACACTGAGTGTTGATGCATGGAAGGTGGTTGGAAATCGATAAATCCATGAACAATAGTAGAGCAATATCTGTTTGACTGTTGCCCAAAACAACTAAGTTTATGATTGATGTTCGGTTAGATGGTTAGGTATCCGTTGTTATAAAAATCGTTTATTTGGAAGATATAGTGGACTGTTACAATCCGCTAATCTTTGCGGATCGGGAATTCATGAATTTCTGATTTCATCTGGCGGTTAAATATCAACATTAGTGTGTGTTTATCAGAAATTTTAATCAAAATTATTTTACAAGTTTAGGTGTTAAATTTATAATTGTGATACGTTAGCATATTAAATTAACGGATAAAAAATAGTTGTTTTGGCCTGATTAATTTTGTGACGGTTGATCTCATTTGAGAATAAAAGTGAAAATATTATTTTGAATTCAATTTATTAAGTTACTGTGATCAATTCCCTTTTTTGCCAGAGAAAACTTGATGGTAACCAAAAATGACTTAAATTTAGATTCCTTACCCACAACAGGATATATAAAAAAATTTCATACAATATGGGGCACTATGTAGTTCCCAGTGGGCCCCCTCAGTGAGCGCGAAACTCGATTTTCTACTCAAATTTTTTATGCTTTGTGAATATTACACATCAACAGAGTATGAAAAAACTCACTTTTTTTCTCAATATATTTTTCAGGTGTATGCCATCGTCAAAAACGTTTGTCAATTTCGAAAAGTAGCTTGTAAAGTCTCAATGAGAAAAAAATTGTTCTCATGTGGGATGAAAACCTTGGTATCGATAAACCTCAATTGTGTTGTAAGGTTTGTTTTGATTAACACAAAAATAAGTATCAATGTGTCTACTCACTTAAGAATAGTTTGAGATTATAACATTTAGGCAAAACAAATAACACACTAAAAAATACTTTTATTACTGTCCTGGAACTTTATCCTTCATATTTTCTGAGTTTTACGTAACACGAAATTTGATGTTATACATATAGTTGGCGACAGAAAGTGTCACATTTTAAAACCTGTATTGACTAATATGGAATGCAAACACGGTATTGGTCTTTTAATTAAATTAGACTTAAAACCTATCAGAATATTGAACAAATCAATCGGGAACCCTTAATTTGATTCAAAAACACATCTTAATTAGATTCAATGACTTACTAAGAGGCAATTCTTAAGAGGTAAAATTTTATTTCTATCACTTTATTAGAGAAGCACCTTCAATAAATAGTGAGATGAAAAACTTAGCAAAAAAAGAACGATTTGATTTGCGAATTTGCCGCTTTTCAGTTTTTTTAAAATGTGTAGTTTGTCAAACAAAATAAACATTAATAAATTTAAATGTATGATTTATCGTAAACATTCGAATTGAATTAACCCACTAATAATATTTCATGACCCCCACCCCATAAATTTTTTTCTTTCTTAAGTTTGTGGCAACTTTCAACATTTTTGGTATATTAGATCGTCAGAATCTACTAATTTGGCTGTTTTTAAACCACTTATCTATTCAAGGCAGTAGTTGAGGTGAATTCTGAAGGTTCAACTGCGAACTAAATGAATAGTCGATAATCACATGTTGTAATCATGCTTTCAAGGTAGAAAATAATATTCTAACCCACATTTATATTTTAATCTATTTTTGTTGATTAAAAAATAATATTTTTATTTCCATTAATCCATCATTTTGATTTTTCATGAATTCCTCAAACTCACCCTTTGGTCTTGCCAATTTTTGAAATTGTTGAAATTAAATGACTTTATTTGCTGATCCAACTATTCTTAAAAAAACATTAATTGAAGACTATTTCAAAGATTAAAATCAAAGCCATCTAGTTAAGATATTTTTATTATTGGGATAGTATCAACAATTATTCGTGATCTATCTGGATCGTGAAATAGCCAACAAATTATTTACAGAAACTGGAGTATATTGATGATATTAGACATTCTTATCGAACCAAAATTTTGTCTAATGTATCTGAAATTCGGCTGTCATATGAATGTTAATTTTTATCTTTGTGAGATCATTTGAGCTGTTAATAGCAGCCACGTTGTCTAAAAAACCAAAATGGAATCTTTGAAATAAAGTTGACAGGTAGATGATCGATAACACATCAAGATCCGTATTCATCTGTGAATCATGAACAATAAAATTAGCCGATGTAAACAACTATTCACGCACTCAATATGCCATACCATCATCTCTGAAAGTAGTGAATCTGAGGAAGTGTCGAATAATTCTATTTCGAATATGAAGAATTGTTTTTGAAAACTGACATTTGTATTTTTGACAAACCTACGCTTATTTTACTGTAAAATAACATCATTAATGTCAGCATTGCATAACGATTACATTCCTCTTCCCAGTTGATTTTTCATATTTCCATCACTTCAGATAACTCGTCCTTGTGCCAAAATACATATAAATGCCTAAATATTACCATAGATTTCTACTCATTTTTTAGAATGTTCATCGTGGAACTTAGTTGAACCATTGCAATATTTAAGACATTCATTCACCGATCGACTGCCATTCATCTAGTTTTGTTATAAATTATATGATTAGTTTCTGTAAATTTTTTTTTTGATTTTTGAATGAAAAATCAGGCCGATATTTTGGGCTTAACATGAAATATGCAATTTTATAATTCACGATACCTAACCTTATCAATCCCAAGAGAAAACCACGATCCTTTTATCGACTTCTTAAATTGGGAGACAGTATGGCATACTCTGAAATATACCAAACATGAAAGTGCTTAGATTTCTATCAAAAATAAAGTTGATGATTGGATTTCGAAATAAGTAAACGAAATGAGTCTAAAGAGTCAGCATTCGTGATAACCTGGGCAATAATTAAATATTTCTGCTGCTCACAAATATCAGGCAGAAATTTGTAAATTTTCATATCATGATTAGTAGGCTGAAACTTCTCAAAATACCCTGGGCTCACAAGATATTTTCATTTTTTATCGGTCAAATATGTGTTTTGTATTACCCTTAAACATTGGTTTATTATGACCTGTTTTATATCATACACACGTGTTGTAAATAAACCCAACTCGTACTAGTTCTAGATTTTTCAATTCACCAAAATCTAAGATAAATATGATACTTACCACCCAAAAAAATTTGTCAAAAAACCATTCCAAAATTCACTTCTGAAACTAGCTCAGCGTCGTTTAAAGCCACTATCTACTTCGATAAAATGCTCTCCATGTCTCTGTCATTTAATTTATTAATGGTGACTTTCTGATTAGATTTTGTCTAGTTTCGATAATTATGAGTAAAATACAACTCGCGAATTCCAACTTCGATGATAAAACTGTAATAAAAACCACTGAAAAATTATAGTGTATATGAATGTGCTAAGGTTTCTAGATTTTCAGCCAATAATTTTATTGCCCTCGGATTGAGGGATCATCATTAATTAAAACATCTAATGTACCTTTACACCTACGGAGGCTGTTGTTCCAAACAAAGATAGTGTGAACCGAACAATTTAAAAATTGATTAAATAGAAAAAGATATAAACGATTGGATACAACATTTATTCTATTTTAGGAATTTCTCCGGTCTATTTTATTTAATTTTATACCTCTTCTGTTAGGTCTACAAAAATGGGCTCCATGCGATATCTGCAGACACAGAAGCTTTTGGTTCGCTCCAGCCCCTTTTCTTCTATTTTGCGGCTGTATAATATTTCTCCATACTATCATATTTAATGTTATACCTGTTCTACTGCGTGCATAAGAGCGGGTTTTATACCATTTCTGCCAAGGTAGAAACTTTTTGTTCTTGCGAGTCGCTTGTGTTCATATGTGAGGCGATTTAATATTTCTTCGGACTATAATATTTAATGATATACTTCTTCTGTTACGTCCATAAAAACGGGTTTCATTCCATATCTCCCCAAGCAAATCTTTTTGTTCTTTCTAGTCCCATTTCTTCCATTGTGGTGCGAAGTGATATTTCTTGAAACTATTATATTTAATGATATACCTCTTCTGTTACGTCCATAAAAACGGGTTTCATTCCATATCTCCCCAAGCAAATCTTTTTGTTCTTTCTAGTCTCCTTTCTTCCATTGTGGTGTGAAGTGATATTTCTCCCGACTATGAAATTTTGTGGTAAACCTCTTCTGTTACGTCCATAAAAACGAGTATTATACCATTTCTGCGAAATCAGAAACTTTTTTGTTCTTGCGAGTCGTATGTGTTCAACTGTACAGCGATCTAATATTTCTCCGGATTAATATATTTAATGATATATTTTTCTTTTACGTCCATAAAAAAGGTGTTCCAAGCCATATATGCCAAAGCAGAAACTTTTGTTCCCTCAATTCGCTTGTGTTCAATTGTGCAGCAATTTAATATTTCTCAGTACAATTATATTTAATGATATACCTATTCTGTTGCATCCACAAAAATGGGTTTCATTCCATATCTGTCCAAGCAAATCTTTTTGTTCTTTCTTGTCTCTTTTCTTCCATTATGGTGCGAAGTGATATTTCTCCGGAGTAATATATTTAATGATATACCTCTTCTTTTACGTCCACAAAAATGGGTTTCATTCCATATCTGCCCAAGAAATATCGTTTTGTTCTTTCATGTCTCTTTTCTTCCATTTTGGTGCGAAGTGATATATCTCCGGAGTATTATATTTTATGATATACCTCTTCTGTTGCATCCATAATGACGTGTTGCATGCCGTATATTCCAACACAGAAACTTTTTGTTCTCTCGAGTCGCCGGTTTTCCACTGTGCAGCAACCTAATTTTTCTTCTGAAACAACAGTCAAAATTTTTGCTTGCGGTATGCTCTTGTTTGGATTTCTGTGGCCCACAAACGCTACCCTTAAAGCGATACGAATTCGTTCAACGAACCTGAGGATTTTTTGCTTGAATTTTTTGCTTTTGGAAGAGTTAGCTGTTGTTATAAAAGAAATACTTTTCCTTATATTTTTACCGGATTTCTGGTTCATTTTCCTTTCATCTTGTCCTTATCCATTGCAGGTTATTAGGTATTAAAAGCGGCTAGATATTTCCGCGTATATCGACCAAACCAATTGCTTTGCATTTGAACGGTTAAATCTACTTACTAACATCTCTAGGTTTACTCTGAATATTTCCTGATATAGTTTTAATCTAACTATACTCTTAGTGACACAAACTATTGTTGCAAACAATTATTTCAGATTGCTGAAAGTACCTCGACTGCCATAAATGAGAAAAATATCGAGATTCGAATTATTTTTGATACTTTGGCATATTTGAAATATAAAACGATTAAAATTTACGCCAATCCAGCTAAATAGTTTGATACCTGACCTCGCGTATATGGATGTTGTTTGCCAATAAAATGACCAGTTAAATTCAAATACTTTATATTGTTATGTTCAATATTTTTCCCTTAAATGTGTCTCAAAATGAGTCCCAATAAGTACATATTCCACATGTATTTGATTGGGTATTTAGAAGAATATGCCGAAAGTTGAAACTCCAAGAGAATTTCCACACAGCGAATAAGTACGTTTATAATTCAGAAAGAAGATCATTTTAATACCCTCTTGTTTTCGTAATAATTAGATCCATCTTAAAACTAATTTTAAAGATTGACTTCGTGTGTCATCCATGTACGTGAGGGTTAATCTCCAGGTCCAAACTCCTATCATTTTTAGGGTTTCATTCGTTTACAACGTAAGTCTTTACCGCTTAAATTCTAGAACACACACGTTAACATATTTCAACGTAAAAAAAAAATATTACGCAAGATAAATTACCCCTACCAAATAACCATTCTGTATTTCCCAGTGAAAGAATCCCCTTAAAGGTATTTTCTCATGATATGTTTAAAATTTGTAGTAACTGCGTGACCAGGTGTCAGACTGGCCTATAACGTGGTTTACAGGTGTGTTGCCAGTGAAATCGATTAGTTTGATCGGAAACAAAATTCTGTGAGCATAAGTTTTATAATGTAACGAAAATAAAAAAGTAAAAAATATTCTTCAAAGGTTGTATTAAGGCTAAAGAAACAAGAAAACCCTATTTAAAATTATATATTGTGTATGATAAACCAACAGCAAGTAAAAAGTTAAACTTAGTATATCTCTAATCCTTCAATCTGCGGCGACACATGTTTCGTGTATAATATGTTTGCATCGGCAAAAATGGACTTGAAGAAATTAATTAATGCATGTGCTTGCGAGTCTTTCATCGGATTAGTTAGGATATGCAAGCTAGAACTAGAGTGTATCCATACCTGATAAAAATTTAGATAAAGCCCCCAATATATTTGAAATTTAATTTCCAAAAACAGTTCGGTCAAAAACTGTCAGGAATGGCGTTGCTTTTTTGAATGTTACATCGTTGATTTTGAACGATTTTTCAGTACAAATTCTGAAGTTTTTTTGAGACGATAAACACCCGGGGAAGTTCACACTTTTTTTAAAAACATATATACCAAAATTATATAATATTGTAAACATAGTTCTTGCGTTGACTAACTCTTTTCTTTTATGTATTCATTACTATAAGATTCATGTTCACAAACTTCATTCCAGATCAAACTAATCGGCTATACTTGCAACGAACTTGTAAAACAAGTTATGTCAGTCTGACATCTGATTAATCAAAGATACCACCAATTTTAAACATTACATGATAAAATGCCCTAGTCATCTTTCAGTCAGTAATACGCAATATTACGTTTATATGGGATAATCTATCTTGAAAACTGATTTTTACGTGATTTTGTTTAACTTTAACGCATGCATTCTAGAGTTTACGTGGTGATGGGGTCCAAACCTGAACAACACCAATCCAATGTATTATCGTACCCAAGTAGACATATGTTCCACGGTGACAGTTCAACCATTATCGTCATAGATGAGCAATTATTCTTATTTGTAAATCAATTTAGATCACCTTTCAGATCCATGCCAATTTTGAAGAATTGGCTCTCCGTTGAATCATATTTCCAAACACTGTAAAAACCACCTTGGCAGTATGTCCCTCCGTAACTTTTTCATCATCAGAATTTTAGCAGTTTTTCAACCTATGGAAAGTATCATATTTCAGATATTACCATGTAAAGAGTGGGAAAATAGTCAAAATATGACTTTCGATGACGATTGGTTATTTGAAGCCACCGATCACCAAACAAATGTGCGGGTTGCGGTTTCCAATCAAATTCCATCCCTTCAAATTACAAAATGACAAACTCAGTTCGTTGCTTAATTTTGCACTAATGTCACCAATATTTTGTCCGACGTCTTGGTTGGTGGCTATAAATGCCGCTTGGGGAGTATGCCTGAGGAACTTTTTAAATATTTCAAAAATAATTGAAATCGTGTAGGTTGTAACAGTATAAGTTTATTATCCGGCTCGTAGTAATAAAATTCGATTTGAGGCCAATTTTATTTCGTTGATTTTAAAGATTATCAATCTGTGGAAATCTCCGAAATATGAAACCAAAAAACTTTGATAAGCGAAAACATATATATCAAAGTTAGTCGATGTAATTTATTTATATTCTTCGGCAAATTACATACGAAAATAGAGATTTTTTTAATATTAAGTGGGTTTAAAATCTAGTTTAATCCTATTAATTGCCACAATCATCAAAAGTGTAGTTGAGCAAATACCTGATAAGAATAGCTGAGGGTTCTAAAACTATCATTAAAATTCATTGTTAGAACGTTATGACTCAGAAACAAGAAACGAAATTATGAAATAATCCCATTTAACTATCAGAATATATTCAAATCGCAAATCATTATTGAAACAACTAAAATCATTTTCACAATCCATATTAAGTATAAAGTGGTTTATCTCTAAGTTTATGTTAATCCAAAACAGGAATTTATGATGACTTGATTCAACTGGTACTTCGATAAAAACATTATTTTGTGAGATCAACCAGTTGCATCGTTGTCATCGCGCAATATCAACCCATAATTTAAGTGTCAAGTCATAACCAACAGATTGACGCGGGAAATATCTCGATTAGAGGATAAAAATCCAACCCGCGCTGCTAAATATATATTTCAACAAACTTACTATCCAGATAAATAATCTTCGTCAAACTCACATTTTTTCCACAAAATACAGTTTTTGAGTTTGGGACACTTGAGTAAGTTGAAGATTAAAAGGTGCTAAACGCACGAGTAAACATTCGAAAGTCAATCATAGATCACACCTACTGAAAATGGACATGTCTGTCACGGTTGGGATAACATTGAGGCAGAATATGGCTAAAAATTAGTTAACAATAAAAATAGCCTCAATGATGAACGTTAAGTTAGTTTTTAGAATGATAGAAAGGTGTGACTTGATGGGATTAAGGTAATCTTTCACATATTTTGAAATATGCTAATTTTGGTCTTTTAGGACTACGTCTGTAGAGTAGACTCTTAAAATATACAGAAATGTGTTGTTTTAAAGGGCCTTTCTATCGTGCCAAAATGTTACGTTAATTCGTACTCATTTTGTAGAAGCTGCACGATGTTATAAATATGTTTGGAAAAAAGTTCGTTAATCCCCTAAAATTATATTATAAATTGAGTTGAACAGTATTGCTTACCTGTCTCAATAACTCAAATTTACTAAATGAATTTGAGTTTTTAGTGGCCCACATTTTATATATAACGGGTCTACAAAATTTATTAAATTTGGATAATCTTGGGTGCTGGACCGTTTAATCCGCTAGCGCCAGTTCTCTAAGAATTGAATATTGATGTATTCGGAAACAAATGGAGGAAGCTACGTGTTAATTCAACAAGCTACTGCCCCTCAAATATACTACGTTGTTCAACATTATTATCAAGTTATGGTGCCTATGCCCCACAATCACGTTTCTCTTTATTCATACCCCTCCAACGTGGGTTACTTTCAAATGGACGGAGTCCACACAAGTGAATATCTTCAACAGAGGCCTGTGTCTGAAACCCGTAAGTAATTAATTCATTCACGTAATTTTTATTCATTTTTTAATAAATTTAGTGGTTCTTAACTTGCCGTACTCTCCATGTTTCAAACCCGCCCAAAATCAGGAATTTGTCTACCACCCTGCTACACAGAATCCGACGATCCTTCACCATCAAAGGGATCAAGACAACATTCACCAGAACGTGGAAGAGGATACTTTCGATGATGATAACATTTCGGAAGATATCGAGGAGATGATTCAAGAAATAATGATGAATAGAAGAAAAGCGGAAGTGGGTCCATCGCCTGATGAAGAAAGACAAATCAATAATGAAGGAACGGTCCACGTCTGCCAATGTGAGCGATGTCAGTCAATTACTTGGTTTTAACTTCTATTCCGTTTGTGTTAACTTAATTTCGTTTTTGTCAACTTCGATTCCGTTTGTGGAAAGTTCAATTTCGTCCTCGCATAATTTCATTTATTCTTGATTTTTAAGTTCACAATTTCATTTTACCTCGGCCATAATTAAGATTTTGGGTTCGAAAAAGGTTAAATTTGGTGATTTAAAGTAAGCAACAATATGTTGAATTCGAGGTTTGGCCTTTGTTATGTATCGCAAGCGCGTCCAGCACACGAGCGAAACAAAAGAATATACTATAATGTAAAAGGCGTATATATAACACCTTCCTGTGTTTTTGATTCGCTTGTGTGTCCAGGGTTCCGCTTGATATTGATTTGGATGTCTTCAAATTATTGTTGGTCTTCTAGGCACCGGAATCGACTGTATGGCCACTTCTAGGTGGTTATCCCTTTCATTAGTCCGATTATCCTTGACGTTACAATTTGGTGGATACATAGTAAAATCAGTATCCTCGGTTTTGGTGAATCAAAGCCAGATTTGACCGATATGCCGCTTGCGAATCTCTAGGGAACAATTAAAAACGTTTCTATGCGTCTCTCGCCTAGTATCTACCCTATGTTGGCATATAAACACCGAGGAAATCTATCGTTATGATAATTAATGTTTAAGATATAGCATGGATCACCTTCCTTTATAAATTGCTATCTATACTGGCATTTGACCACATTTTCCTATTCTTTTTCGGCGATCGGAATAATTGTATTGATCGAACTCTGAATTTTCCTTTCTTGTAGAAGTCAAGCTGGGGATTTTCCGGACGGTCCAGGTGTTCTTCGATACTCTATAAGGAACTCATTTAGGGCTTGATTTGGAGGTAGATCTGACTTTCGAATTGATCTTATGAACAAAACGTTCTGCAACTCGATTTGTTGCAGGGTGCTAGGGTGCACCTGTAATGTAGGAAATACCCTCTTTTCGCACAACAACTTGAATGAATCATACGAGAAAGATGTACCATTATCTAATATGATTTGTTGCGGGAACCCAAAGTGGATGCAATCATCATCTAGAAAACGTATAGACGAACCCGTCGAAGTTGTGTCTGTCCTATGCACGCCGGGGTATTTTGAAAATGAATCGACTATTATCAGCCAATTTGAACCCGAAAAATTGATTGCGTGCTCCACATGAAGAAGAACCCAGGGTTTCACTGCTGGTTTCGATAGATGATTTTCGACCCTGGGTAATTTATTTCGATGTTGATTTCATTTGAAACATTCATGGCAAAGATGAACTACATCAATATCGATCCCACGCCAGTAACAGCTATTCTTGTCAGGCTCTTCATCCTTTGAACACCAAAGTGACCCAGGTGAAGGACGTCAAGAATTTTCTACTTGCATGTTTTTGGAATAACTAAACTTTCCCCGTAGAATAAACATCCTTGATCAACCAAAATGGATGATTGTATCATAGAGTAAGCATCATACTCAGGAGTTTTGGAATCTGCCAACCCTTTACTACTCCGTTAATAGCCTTAGTTAGAATTGCATATTTGCCTCTTTCAAGTTGAAGGATTTCTAGATTTTTTTGCGAGATTTGAAGACCAAGTCTGTTTACATAGCAAACGATGTCAGAGTCCTTTGACTATTCAACCGAGTCAAATTTCGGATCAGGACAATATGGAAGACGACTTAACACATCTGCATAGGCGTGGTTTTTTGAAGATCTATATTCTAAAACATAGTTTTAGTGGCGAAGAGTTATTGATCATCTGGCCAGGAGTTAAGCTGCCATGATTGCAGTGGGCTTCTCTAATGTAAAAGTGTGCAATAATGGCTTGTGATCGCCCACTAATATGAATTTTCTCCCATAAAGAAATTGGTGGAATTTATCAACTGCGTGCATGATAGATAACGTTTCCTTGTGAATTTGAGCATATTTTTTCTGCGACTCACTAAAAGTTTTTGAAGCATTCGTAATGTGTCTTTCTGATTCATCCGAATATATGTGAAATAAAATAGCTCAAATACCAACATTTGAAGCATCACATGCAACACCTACCGGAAGGTTTGGATAGAAATGAGCATTTCTTTCAAGGAATTGAATGCATTTTCATTGGTATTTGTCCACACTAATTCACTGTTGTTGGCTGGTAACTGGTGGAGAGGTGAAGCTATAGTTTCTAGGTTGTTCAAAGATTTGTCATAAAATTGAACCGACCCTAGAAAAGATTTTATTGACGAAACGTCCTTCTGTCTTGGGATTTATAGAATTGGGTCGATGTTCGGTCCCTTTGAAATACCATCGATTGGAATGGTTTGATCTAAGTAGACAAGTCTGGCTTATGCGAATTCACACTTACTCAGATTGTATTGGAGACCGTTTTCCTCTAGACGCTTAGGAAGACATTCGAGGTTATGAATATGACTTTCATCGCTACTACCAGTCACTAGGATGTCGTCCAGGTACACGGAAACTCGCTTTAAATCTGATGTTAGTTTTGACATAATATTTTGGAAATATCCCGGTGACGATTTGATTCCAACATTTAACCTGGTTTGTTGATAAGTACCACGATGCGTACTAATCGCGAGTCGCATCTGACTTTCAGGGCCTAACTCAATCTGCTTATAAGGGTCGGACAGATAAATCTTAGAAAATAGTGTCAACGTCCACGTTGACAAAGTAACTCGTCTGAAAGTGGAATCGGATGGCCATCATCCTCGAGGAATTTATTGACTGAGACGCTGTAATCGTCACAAATACGTATTTTACCGTTTTTAGATTTGCGAACAGGAACGATGGCTGTAGCAGCATAATTGAATTGCGTATGTATCCAATCTCCTTTACCAATTCCGTCTTCTAAAGCTGAATTAACAGCTTCATTCAATACAAACATGACTGGACACTGCTTGTAAAACACTGGGTGGTAATTACCTTTAAATTTTATTTTCAATTCTAAGCCTTTCAAGCAACCAATCTCATTTTCCACAAATTTGGATATTTTTGACAAATCTGGGTACATTTTTCTGTAAGGTTCGAACGTTTTATTGCGTCGACAGTAACTCTCTCAGAAGATCTCTACTGGCTAATGACCAAAACGTTGAGTCTTAATTAATTGCAATCCAAGAAGATTTGTTCCGTCGTTTTTAGACATAACAAATTCAAGATTTGCAGTGTCATTTACACTTCAAATACTCGTATTCATTTTGAAACGTCCCAATACTAGCAATGGTATGCCTGTTACTGAAAAGTACGTGATCTGGCAGTCCATAAATTTAGGTTTTCCCATGGAACACCAATTTTCGTATGAAATTAAACTATCGGTAGACTCTGTATTAACTTCAAAACATTTTATTTTTATCAAGGAACAACTGTAATCATAACCTTTCTATTGACTGAAGACACAATATTTCGAACGTCGTATTTTTTTGAATATTTGTCTGAAGTACGGTAGGCCTTCTTTATGTATGCTTTTTCTAGGTGTCACTTGATTTTGAAAAAATTACAGATAGCGTCTCTGTATCTGCATTCCTCCCTTAAACGTCCTGTGTGTCCATACGTATGGCAAAACACTTTTTAGAATGATTTTTCCTTGGAGCATACGCTTTGGAAGTGGAAACTTTTGCAACCTCGTCTGTACTTAAAAACTGAGTTTTGGCGGAATGTGATGCATCCTCGAAATCTACAGGGCTATCTACAACTTCAGAAAAGCGCAGGTCTTTGGTAGACTTGTGGAAAATTGCTTTGAGAATCGCTTCGTTTTTCACTGCGCAGATAGACAGTCTTCAAGTCTTCGTCGAGGGGATCTTTAACTTCTAGAAAGTCGCATGATGTAGACTTTTCTCGAATCCTTGATGCTCATTATTGAATAGATTCGTCGAATTTTCTTCTAATTTCAGTATAATACCTGTGGCGCTCTCGTACCACTAGAGTTTTGCCTTTAAATTAGTACCCGTGATTTCAAGGATCTCATCTCAGCTAAGGTCGTTCACGTCTTTAGGAACATTCATCTCAGAGTTAGTTGTCTTACGGAGCTAAAAAGTCTACCTGCTCTAATTTGTAAGAAAAGTCAGAGGTATTTGGATCTACGGAATAAGATTTGCTCCTGTGAATGTTCTGAAACGGGAAAATATTCCTTACAACCCTCTTGGGCGGGAACGAACGGCTCGAACTAACCGTTTGTCTCTTGGATACTTGTATAGGTTAATAATCCCGTAATATGGGCCATTTCTTCTCTGTGGATTGAGGCCTGAGTTGAAATCTCTTTTCTTGGAGTTCGAGCTGATTGGATAGAATTTTGATCAATCTTGTTTCTTCTGACTACATGCTTCGTCTCCAATTTGTTATGTATTGCGAGCGCACTCATCCTCATTTCTTCCGGCACACGAGCAGAAACAAAAGAATATTGTATAATATTAAAAGCGTTTCTAAAAGCCTTGGTAACACAATTTTGACATGAAATTTGTTTTATAACTTAGAGCATATCGGGGCTGCTAAAAATTTTTGCTTGAAATTTCAGAATTTTAAAAATTACACAAAATTTAGCCCCGTTAATGCTTAACACGCTACTTCAAAATGATGTGGTCGACCTGCCACCCCCACACTTTTCACCTTTCGCTTAGGGTATTTTTCTGTGTTTTGATGTTTGAGCATTTTCAACGGCGTCGATGGCGCAAACCAGCCTAGTCCTATCATGGTTAACCGGTGGTGACAAAGGCATGTGTGCCACCGATAGAGGGCATAGGGGCGCTTTTGATCCCGCTTCCCTATCCTCCATGAGCACCTAGCTCCCACAAACAACCCTGAGAGTCATGAGGTGCCTCAGTGCCACATAGGCCGGTGGCTGCAGCCCTCTTACCCATCTTCACAGGCTCGCAGAGAAGCTGCTGGGATAAGGGTTGTGGCACAATCTGGGCGCCTGCAGTGAGGACAGGACCCCCGAGTTTGGTACGCCTTAAACCTCTGTAAGATCCTTCATTCCCTTAGGTCGGTCGGCTGCCACCCGGTTGGCTTCAGGAGCAGTACCTGCAGGAGAGAGCATGAGTGACGTTGTTTTCTAAGAAAGTCGTCCGGCCCAAACGTCCAAACATAGAAAAATACCTCAATCGAAATTTAAAAAGTGGGTGGGTAGGTGGGGGGGAAGGGGTGAGGGTCGCAAGTCGAGTACATTATTTCGAAGTAGTGTGTTAAGCATGAACGGGGACTGAATTTTGTGTCATTGTTAAAGTTTTCGCCAATATTATAACAGCCCCCATATGCTTTAAGTTTTTAAAAAATTCCATGTCAACAAATGTGCATTACCAAGACCCAACCCCAAATTCAACAGATGATGGCTTTC
>JWZT01005379.1:28361-42013 GCA_000827895.1 Thelohanellus kitauei
ACTGAAGAAAGTCTAACAGATAAAAGGCCAAAACACCACTTCTTTGCTTACACTCAGATGCAAAAATTGTAGGACGTATTTATCTCCGCCTACTGGTGGTTTTCTGTCATATATGTATCGAAGTAGACGAGCCATTTGTAAACTTGCACCAGATAAGATTGTTCAGTTAATCTTTCACTGGGCAACGCAACGTAGCATAAAGCATTCAAATCTGCTACAAGATGTCTCCAAACTCATAAAATTTGATTGGTTTAACCATTGCCGCGAGGTTTGCAGACGGAGAAATTTTACCTTTTTTAAAAGTCCTCGACTTGGAAACGGGAACGAGCACAGAATCAACTGTCAAACGCCAGACATTGTAATACAAATTGACGGGACCTTATTGAAAGTAAAGAAGCGTGCTAGTGTCGGTCGATTACTTGTCACGCACGAAAGCACACTCCAGAAGAAATAGAAGAAAGGAAAGATATAAATGAAAATGGTCAATTAGGTTCAAGTCGAAACCAGGGAAGAAGAATAACGGGTCCATGGATATTCGGATTGTAGAATGCCTTAAATAACCAGACATGCATTATGAATTTGGCAATGTGAGGCTGTTTGTAGTTAAAAAAGTGAACAGGAATCATTTTTGCGTATTATTAGAGGAAACGTCACACGGGGATCGATTATATGGAGTGACATGTGGCCTGCTTACATGCAAATCGGTCAGGATGGTGATGGGCTTATTCATGAATCCGTGAACCATAGCAAACGATTCGTCATTGAACACGGAGTCCACGCACAAAATATAGAGAGAGATGGCTAAATCGAAACACAGCATAATCCGACGCATGAAGTGAACAAAGACCCATTTATTTGAATCTCATATGCACGAATATATTGGAGAAACTCGATAAATAAAGATACTCTGTCACCTTTCTGTGATTTAATAGAAGCTGCTGGTCTTGAGTTTTCATTATCCCCTTTAATTTATTCATTTTTTCAGTTTCATTAATTTTTTATTTTTTCCTGCCATTTTTAGTAGAGCGTACGCATATCGCGGATCACCAGTTATACCAATACCGACTAAACAATCAAGGTTCCATCACTTTCCACGTGAATATTTTTGTCGAGTGCATCCGCGATAGATGAAAAGGTGTGAAATGAGCGTGCTGTAACTCCTCTTACTGGTAACTCAGATCAAAAGTTTTGATATTTTTATAGTTATAGAGTACCATTGAATATAATTAGTGGGGAAAACTGGATGTCGTTTTTTTAAGTTTTACCAAACCTGATGGTGCTCATCAATCATACCGATCATATATTCAATATTTCTCGAGAAGCGGTTTCTATAGCTGAATGTATAATATCATCAGAGTGATATCACGATGCAAGCGAAGTTCACTGCATAAATCTGAGTTGCCTTGATTATTAGAATGTCTTCCTAAAACAGTTCTACACTTGTTTAAGTGAAAGATTTGTAGTTTAGGTAAGATCATTAACACATCACTAAAACTGTAATATTTTTAAATATTAAGGAGACTAGTCTAAAATGTGCTAAAAGAGGTTTCAACCGTTGCTTGTTAATTCAAGTGTGAGATAATGACATGTCTAGAAAAAGTTAAAACGAGTTAACAGGGCCTCGTGATACACCAGATGAATCACGGGGTTATTAGACCTTTTCTTTTAAGAAACGACTAGTGAATCTGTAGGAATCGAAGTGTTTTTGTGTCATTAATTAAAATTTGTGATGCAACTTATTTCCACCATAAATGCTTGGAGAATACGTTGAATGATAAAATGTAAAACCAGAGGCTGGAATTTTATTTGAAATTTTTAAATAATTTTGATTCGGTTAGTTTAATCTAGAGTATCCAGTTGGGACTCCTCTTGTGGAGCAATAGGAAGTTTGGTTGATAAGCTTTGATTATGTCAACAGCAAAACCGTGGAATCCTATCGTCTTCTTGTTGTGACATTTCTTCATCGACGAGTCCAACGTCAAGTAAGGGTGGTGGGTATTCATTAACGAGCCATTTAATTACCAGACTTAGTACATTTAATTACCAGTTTGTATCCTTTGCATTGTGGATAGTAGCACCACCCTCCGGAATTTCGAGAGGTTGACGCTTTTGATAATCTTATCCTTACTTGAACCCGAACTTCTTAGAAATGGTAATAAAACTAAGTGTGTATTAATTATTACATGAACGCGATGCCGGTCGGAAACAACCACAGAAATGATTTATAAATATCTCAAGCGGAGCCTTGAATTGTTTCCCATCCTTTTTTTATTGGTCAAGTAAACCTTCAAATATAGGAACCTGAAAATTTGGAGCAAACCTAACAAGTACTGCTGTTGTTCGGCAGTCAAAAGATCTACATATCCTTCGAATGTCTTCGCTTTATCTGTTGAAATACCGAATATACATACTTTCCCTGCTCTCGAAATTCATTACAAGCCATCCTGGAAACAGCTGAATTTGTCCCGAATTGTGGATATTCGGAAGAATATACACGCAAGAATTTGGCGAGATGTAGTCCTAAACGTAAAAAACGAATGGCAGATTAGATCATAAAACACTATAACGTTATTTTAGGGCCGAGTCGGAAAATAATAATTGTCAAAAATCTTTTCAAACTACCATGTCTCATGAGTCTTTCCGATAATGGTTGAACTAAATCACAAATATGTTAAAGTGAATGGTATTCCTTTCATAGAAACACGTGAAATGTTAAAAATCTCATCTTAACATGGATGATATCCTGATTTATATACTCTCCGCCGTGTTAAAATTCGGTAATATTCAGAAGAATAAATATATATCAATTCATAATGTACATTGGTGTTAAAATAATTCAAGAGTTAATCAAGATATTTCGGTCATTTATGTAAAACAGTTTATTTCAAGAGCCAGGCAATTTACAGGTGGTTTTAAAATACTTAAATGATAGACCCCGGTATTGAGTGATCGAGTTTTTGAAATTGGCTGCTAAAGTATAAGCAAGCCACACATTGCAGGAACGAGATCCATTAAAAATGGAGGTTTTCAACCTGAATTCCATCACAATAGCCCTGAATTTCTGTAGGGTCCATGACATAAAAAAGGTTGAAAACCTTTTCGTTAATCCATTGAAATTTAGGTGGTGAATGAGAAACAGTTTCAGGAAATCTTCATTCAAAAACAGCGTTGGATAGGAGGAATACAAATAATTAGTATGGTGTTCATGAGATCAGCTGGTCTGTTCTAGTCCATTACAGTTTTATCTTTCGTAAAAAATAAGAAAATCGCTTTCATTAAAATAGTATTACGAAAGTGCTGATAGTTATTTAAATGTTTATAAAAAGCCAAATACCTCAGCTTCTTCTAGGAAGGAATCTAAATCATTTTCTTGCAATTTTTCAAGCAACAATACTGCGGTACTCCTAATTCATTCTCAACGGCGTACTCTCGCTTCTCATCCAGTTTGAGGAGATTTTCCACACTTCCATGATACCTTTTAATACGCGCGAAACACATTTGCTGGTTAAAATTGATATACTGTAAGTTGAATATTTTTAAGTGGTACGCGTTTTAAAAAGCCTGTTAATTCAGGCAGGCGAGGATTCGCATTGACATCTTGTTGACGAAAATATTCACCAGTTCCTTCCTTGTTTTACTATAAGATATACCCCAGATGCTTCATCAGTCAAAGGAGCTATTAAAACAACAATCAAACCTCGAGTCACCTGAAAGAGGACAGATGTGAAACAAAAACAAGAAATTAAAAACATTCCCAATTTTCGGACCGTCAATTGCCGGGCAAACCCGTTAAAAACCTAACGTGGGTATTAATAATCATCCTCCGACAACTGCGCTGTCGTTAAATCGTTATAACTTGGCTTGTATTCAACGAAAACTTGATGAAATATTATTTGATCCCAATACGACGCAAATTCACTAATTTAACTAGTGAAAACGTAAAGAATTGACACTGGTGATTCAAACCATATCAGTTCAATCATTTCACCAATATTGTTGTTCTTGAGGGCGCGAAACGCCTCCTGTCTCTAAATTATGGTCAAAAGATTTTTTTTAATTTAGTAAAAAGAGGAAACGAGTTCTCGCATAGTTTTCCCGACCGATAGAGTGGATTTGATTTTTATACATGGATATTAGCATCCAGGTTTAGTCCGTTTTACGGTCAAAACTAAAATCTTTCATTCAGATGTGTTTTAGAAAAATAGATTGACGATTATCACCCGAGTCTCGAGGTAGTATTAGAGAAGTGTATGTGCCGATTTTTATACCATTAATAAAATCTAATTTTTAAGCCACAGATATTCCATGCGTTAACCGTTATTGGTGGAAGGTGCCATGTTCCTTCGAAATGAACTAAATCGTATGACAATATATCTTAGACATTTGTGTAGTTTTCTGAATGTATACAGGGATCGAGGATGAAAATAAAAGACGTTATTCTACCCAAAATAAGCCGATCTAAATATCGCGGTTAACGAAATAGTATCGATTATTCCCTTTTTCCAGAACTCACAAGATTCATTTGACTCTTACATTTACAATTCCCATCAATTACCTATATCACCAGTCGAGAAAAGTACTGACATCTTGAAAAAGTCAATTATAAAATTTACCAAATTTCTGCTTAAATGATGTTTAGAAACATAGAATTCAATATGTATAGGAGACTATAAATTAACGTATATCCGGGTTAAAGCCTACGTAAGGAGTCAAAATAAATCCATTTGATCCATATTTTTATATCTGGCTTTAAATACCAAGCAGATTGTTTTTGAGCTTTACTCCTTAATGAGGCTTAAGTGATGTACCGTTTCACTTTCTTTAATCCTTTTAATAGGTTTAAATATGAAAACCAGGCATTTAATGACGTATTTAAGCCTTGATTCAATCCTATAAACACTGATTACTCGGATGACGTATATTTTGCCAGGTTCTGGCAGGTTTAATAAATGTCAGAAGGTAGTGTAAGTTTATATAACTCAATTATTTTAATCCCTTAAATTTCATTGAATAAAAAATAACGAATTGCTTTTGTTGATTCACATGATAATTGATTCATAATACCCTAAATATGCATTTCTTTCTTTTACGAATCTCCAAAAACCAGCGGTTCTCAACCTTTTTTGGACAGCGACCCATTTAATCCCTCTAATCTCTTTTCCAAAGCGCTGCGACCACCCATTTCAAAAAAATTTTATTTCAGGCATAATTAGCTTCATTTTTTTAAATTTACAAATCGTAATCTTAGTATATGTGGGTGATACACTGGATAAACATTACAATTTTAGAAACTGACATAAAACGAGTTTTATGTATATTAACGAAACAATATGCAATTATTTTTGTTCAAAATATGTCTGATTATAATTTAAAAAATGAAATTTAATATTTATCAATTACATTATTTACTTTTCAGTTTAGACTAATCACAATATTCATGCTGTATTTTTTGGTACCATTTAAAATTATTAGCGAACAATGGACCATAATGTATTCTAAATTGATAAAATTTTGTTGTGATAATATGTGCTACCAAGTAAACTTCAGTGCGAAGCTTGATCTTGTTGTTGTTCCACAAGATCTAAAATTCTTGGGATTGTCTCTACAATATCTCGTCAAATGTCATCTTCTGCGTCAAGATTAATTCAATATTTAGACTAGATAAGCAAAAAGCTGGAAAACCACGTTTCGCAAAGATATGTGGTTAGTACCGGTTTTTACATTCAATCGTGGCCACCGTGATTTTCAATCGTGTCCACCCTATTGAGCATGCGTCTGTCTTTAATATAAAATATATCATTTTATTTCTTTTTCGTCGTAATTGACCCAGGATATCATGGAAACCGTACATATAACAATAAAAAACGTTTTGAAAGGAAATAACAGTTCAAAATCAGTAAATATTGAAATTATTATTCTCTATTATCGGTTTTTATATTCATTAGTGCGCACCCAACGCGCGCGCNGAACATCTAAATTTTATTTGAAAAAGCTGAAGTTTCATTTTGTAGTATTTAACCTTTTTTAAATAGTCGACACCTGTTGTAAGTTATCCTCATAGGTATAAAATAAGGTCATTTAATATGGCATATATAACCAGACAATCTATTTTCTGTACATCACATATTTCATTATGACGTGCTCGTAACTGTCGTCATTCTTTCTTATTAAAAAATAATCTTAGTTATAGACGAAGACCCAAACACTCTTTAGAACTTTTCTTCTTAATAAAAATCTCACTTCTTGTGAAAAACAGAACATTGTTGGATACATTAAAATTGTTACAAATTTTTGCAAACGGTCGACTGTGCAAAGAATTTGATTTAAAAAGATTAATCACATGTATCGTTACGTTTGGAATTTCGTGTCGCAGTGTTTTCATTGCTAATATTTTTCAATGAATCATACAATGATTTACAATGGTTTTCCTCGATTCATTCTGTACCAAACATTGAAATCCTGAAGATACATTGGCATATTATCAGCACCATCTGTGCACAAACCACAAATATTTTTCATGAGATTTTGTTTTTCTAGAAATGAAGAAAATTTTTCATATATATCACATGACGTTATAGTTGTTTAAAGACGTTTACAGAAGAGTAATTGATCTTTAAAACACTATAATGTATATACCTAGCATAAACCAATAATTGTGTGCCATTTGCAACGTCTGTGGATTCATCAAGCTTAATGCTAAGTATTGGAAGTATTGAGGATTTAATTTCCTCTTTCATATGAACGTTAATATCAGCAGACGTTAGATTTTTTCCTGTGTACCATATCTAGAGATATTTACATGCCCTTTAATTTATTTACATATTCCTCTACAATCATGACTCGAATAATATCTTTGGCGGCCTGCAAAAGTAACTCGTCAGCCATTGTGTGAGGTCTCATTACTCTATCTATTCTGAACGACACCGAATAAGTTGCTTCAACCTCAACTATGTTTGGATTATCATCAGTGACACAAACGTTAAGCCTGGTTTGCGTGGCTCCATCAGCTACCTATATAAAATAGTTTGTGAACTTTTACGAAAAGTTCGGATGCATGTCAAAATGACGTTGTAGTTTGCTCTGCTCCAGAGATTCATCTGATATACTTTTCCACAAATAATTCATTTGGGTTTTTTCATTCTATACGTAGCTTGTGAAGTTAATCCTAGACGTAAATAATCTTCATTATAACTTTCTTTTCTTAACGATCTTTGATTTCATAGTCGTTTCTATGTGTTATTCTTGATATATTCACCTTCTGAACAAAGTAAACTTAGTCTATCAAGAACGTGATAGAAGTCTTACCAAATCGCAGTAGTTCCATTTTTAAATATTACAGTTAATAAGACAAACTAAAAACCCTTTTGCTTTTCAATTTATCTATAATCACTGTGTTTTAAAATATCATTATTTTTATTTATCTTGAAAAACATATAGTTTTAAACATTGAAAATTTGTACAATTATGATGTTTAGGATGAGTTTCAACCCTTTGAAGGTATCTAGATAAATATCTGAGAGCCATTCGCACCAATCCTTAACAATCTCCTGGTATAATGAGATCTTACGCCATATTTCTATTAATCAATAAATTTATAGAGTTTGCAATGATTTTTTTAATCATTGCTTCAACTTGCAAAAGAGTAACTTATGGATTTGGTTTTGGAAAATACGATGATAACAATATAAATTCAGTTCCCTTTCTAGAGTAAAAATTGATATAAATTTTAATATTTTCACTGTTCAATTAAATTATATATCTCTGGCGAAAATGATATTAGATATTTTAGAATGCACAGATTTAGAGGGTATTAAATTAAATAAGATGTATAAATATGTTACATTCTTGGTATGGCAGGTTTATATTTGTGTAAGAAATTGCTGATAATTTCATCAAATAACTAATATATTTTGTATTTGTAATCCTGCATTGGCGTAAGCTTACGCATCTCTAACCTGTTTAATAGAATGTAGTATTAATGGTTAAATATATTTATGCTGAAACAATCAAAATGTTTGAATACAAAATGATTTAATTGGCTACATCTTTATTTCATATGCAATTAAAGAAAAAATTATTTTAAAAACAAACAGTCAAAATTAGTTTAATTATAAATTTTAAATTTTTGTATAAAAAATTACGTCACATTTTCACAATTCTTTGGCGACCCCTCAAAAATTGTGATTCGACCCCCAGGTTGAGTACCCCTGCCATAAACCATGTTTGAATTGATGACGCTTGCATAATCTCAGGAATCTCATATTTGAAAAAAATAAATTAGTGACTGTCTACCCCAGTCATTGAAAATTTTATCGTATTTAAACCCGAGTTGCCAAGTTAAAAACATATTTCCTTCTTATTCTCTGAGTTTTATCGTATAACTCTTTGAGACTTAGTTCTGATGCGAATGTGGTTAACAATATTGCGGGAAAAGCTTCAACGTCTACAAGGTATTAATTCAATGTTTTACATTAATTGTTTTGTTGTTGTTCTGTGGAATGGTCTTAACACACAAGTACGCAGTCGCAAATTCCATTTGTTTTTGAAATCGTTCTGAAAATGCAAAATAATATTAAAAAAACCGTGATCAAGTGTAACTAATCGTAACCCCTGTCGTTTCCATCACTTCCGATCTTAGAAGGAAGCATACGTCCAGTGATTTACACCATCTACATCACGTACGAATATGAACTTTCTTTCTAATCAATAATTCCATGCTACATTGGAGTCATTTTATATTTTAAGATGATAATTTCTAACATGTCGCACACTAGGACATGTAGGTGTTCTTTAGAATGCCAATTTTCTATCATGTGCTACTGTTATCCTACAGACGATTTTGGGATATTTGAAGAATTATACACGATTTAATGGTACTTAGCATGTGGACATTTATATTTTAAGTCACAGAATGTGGGGAACAAGTTGTAACAGAATCAGAAAACACAATATTTGGTTCATTTAATTTCAATCTTTTTGTCATTGGTTATACTGCCTATTCTGAGACTCAAATTTAATGTTTACTGCATATTTAACTCGAAGCAAATACCAGTATTTGCCAGAGAAATTCGGCAAGCAGTAGGGTATCATGGTATAAATTACTTACAACCTAGAACGAATATCTGTAATATACTTCAGCAAATTACTCAAGCTTTGAATCCATGACTACATCCATATGTTCTGATGACCCCGGTTTCCCATTAAAGATTTGGAGACCTTTGAAAATCTGTGCGCTGTTTCCTACGGCTTAAACAACCAGTACGTTAGATTATCAAAGCTGTAAACGGAATTCCATGCCCCAGAATTCTTAGATGATATACTCAAATTCACTCTAAATTTCTAAAGGTTCACGCCTCATTTGAAATCGAGTAAACTCTTATTGACAAAAAAATTCAAAAACAATTAGCGAAATGGAAATTCAAAACTATCATGAAAACTGTAGGATATATTATATCCTGTGTATCATAATAGCGATGAGTGGTCCAGTTAGGCGACCGCTGGGTGACCTTCAATGGGTTTTTTGGTTTAACTCAAGCTGGACCAGCTTTTCGCGTAACAAAACCCTCGGCCCCATGCCAGTGAAAGCCATAATACCAAATGTTATAGAAATAGTAATTTTCTGAAAGATACTTTTCCCTTGCGCATTTTTCAGGCGATGAAAAAATACAAGTGGTCAAAGGCTTTCTGAGATTTGTAGCCAACTATATCTGTTATGAAACCTCACCAGCGATTCCCAAAATTTTAGGAGTATAACTGGCTGTGGAGTCGATGAAGAGATTTTTATCATTGTTGGTTCATAATTGCTCGATCAATAAAAATGGGTACAAAGTTATGATATTTTATGTTTTTATCAGAAGAGAATGATCAATTGTAGCCTGTCAGAAAACAGGCAAACAAGATATTTTAAAATTCGAGATGACAGGTCCTTCAAGATAGTCTAAATTCTTTTTATAGTCCGACAGGTGTGTTAGGATCTGATCATTTTTATTTCGAGAAAATTTAAGAAGAGTTTTGAACCTAAACTTCGTGGTTTTGGTTGAATAATTCGACCTTTTTTGCTCAATATTTGATTTTGTTGAAATAAACCATGCCTTTTGTTTAAGTCTTAAGAAGAATTCGGAAACGTAAGTTGTTTATGAAGGATTTTCAAGTTCTGAATTGTTAAATAATTGCCCAACTAACTTGTTTCATATTAAGAGCCAAAAATTCAGATTATATCTAATTTAGGTTATGTTTATTGCATGCAAGGTTAATTAATACAGGTTTTTTAAAAATATAGGAAGGTCTTAACTCAAAATAATAACTTTTCTTGAATAATATGTGTTTTAAGGCTCAATTAATTCATCCATATTTTTTAGCAACGCTTTAATAAGCTCTGTATTCACTTATCCACAGCTGTGGCTTCGCGAAAAATAAGATACAGCCAACTAACTGATAATATCTTCTCGTTATGTGGGCCTTTTTAGAGTGCAAATACAGGTTTTGTACTTTTTCGCTTATTTCAACAGTGCCTTAACAGAGAAGGGAAAAGTTTAGACTAAATGTTAGGTTGTTGTGATTAATACCTGGTATTTTACAATTTAAATAATATCGATTCCCGTTGACTCTTAAAAAACACATTTTCCAAAAACCGTCAGTATTTTTAGTTCCGACCTTCATATATTTTTCAACGAGGTATATGGCAAGTATATATTCAATTTAAACGTCAAAAATAAACTAATTATCATTCGCACTATGAAATGGCATACAATATTTTTCCCTTAATTTCGAAGTGACTGAATAAACGTAAAAAACCCAAAAATTAAAAATAGGTTTAAAAATACACCCTTGTTACATTCTTGTATATAAGCGATACGTTCTTCGGGCATTTTTTCCTTTTTTTTCAAGTTGGAGATTTGTTCACTTTTAAATTCACTGGAATGAATATTTCGAGAAAGACATATAATACGATTTCTTATTTTATAGAACCTCAACAAATTGTTGAATATTTGGATGAGGGCTTGAAAATTGTTCGATGATTCTGCCGTTATAACGCTCTAAACAGTTATTATTTCTGTTATCAATTGCGAATCTATTGAAAAAATACTCCACGAGGAACAGGGAAATCGTTTCATCCATGCGTGTTTAAAATAACTCCAGAATTCGTTATGTTTCTATTCAGCTGACTTTATTTTTTCTGTAAAGTAATTGATGCATGGCAATATGGGCTTATCTGAAACTAACGTTAAGGATTCAAGTTCGTTGTTTCAGGTTGCTCTTTCATGGTCACTAATTTTGTATTTTTGGCATCTTTCGATCTAAAGCCAGTCGAAAGTTAAAATAGCAACCTCGAATTTTCGTTTCACGAAATTCGTAACTTATGACAATTAGCAAGTTTTTCAAAGCCACAGATACAATATCTTGGCCTCAATCTGTGATCGAGAAAAATACTTATTTCATTAAAGAGATACTTTTTCGCCCTTTCCAGTCAATAAAGCCCTGCCACATTTGATATTGTATCCAACTGGGCCGTAAACCATAATAATATACTGCTTAAACTCATCAGGAACAAGCCTGAATGTACCATCTATAAAAAAATTGGCCATTTTGTCGAATAGGAGAAAGTGAGTCTTTCGATTCCTACAGTAGACTCTCATGTAATTTACCTCCAATATCTCCCCACCAACTTTTCCGAACAAAATATCTATCCTCAACCGTACATTAATACGGTGCTTTCGAATATCACGAGTAGATTTTAATGCGATACCTCTCACCTGGTTAAAAAGATTATACACTGCGCGCTTGGAAGGAAAACTCATTGTAAGGTTCAGATTTTGTCACGTTGTTTCTGCAAGCATAATAGAGAAAATCTAGTGGGAACTCATTGGCGTAGTTTCCTCAAGATCTCTAACAAATCTAACAGCATAACAAGAGGTTCTGCAGTTGTTTTTGCGACTTTCAGTAAACAAGTATTATTTCCCTTGATCTTAACTTCACAATCGTTTTGTATTAATCTCGTACAACACCCCTGAATTTATTTCGAACATTTATCGTGGGTCTTTGGTTCCTCTTTTCTGGTTTCTGATGAATTTTTGGCTTGATATAATATTTACTTGACAATTTTAGCCGAATCAAACAAACATAATTCCGGTTAAGTAGAATAAAACACATACTGCCATGGGATAACATTCTAAAATCACAAAAAACAAGATAATTAAATTGTTGTATTAATCTTGCAGTTCGAAAATGAGACTGCTTACAATATCCGCTCCATCTTGGTTACTTTGAGGTGAGAATACAAATTATTTTTATACTTCTATCATACTAAAATTCAATTTCAGAATTTGTATTTTTATGCTTAACTGATAAAACTAAAGAGTATAGACCTACACGAAATAAAATGTAAAAACAAAACACTTAATTGTCAACCCAACAAATTTTTGGGTGTTGTGATCCTAAAGTAGTCATCCACTTTGATCTGAATTGGCGGATAAACTTTAAGATTTTTCATTTAGAAATTTAGTGTCATAATATTCTGAACACAAAACCAAAATTGAAAGAACATTAGTCTAATATGTACCTTTGAAATAACTAAAAATATTTTAGAAATCAATGGATTGTTAGAATAAAAGTACTACATTTGAAAAATCAACAATACGAAGAAGCCCTTATCCAACAAATAAACAGATAAAAAATATGATATACTATGAGCCATATAAATCTAAAGCAATTTTGAAGATATGATATAGAGCATAAAAACCAGGTGTTTGACGTATTCCCCATGCTAACCCTACTTGAGGAAAAATTGGGCATAATGATATTTCGTTTGTTTTTGTTTTTCACAATTTTTTCCTTTTTTCGTCAGTCTTAGTTTTCCGAAATTTTTCGTTTTTATATGTTGCCATTTTAGCAAAATTTTTTATCGATAATTGTCAATGTTCACTTATTCTTTATTTTCAATAATAAAAAATCATTTAGACAAAGTAATAAGAGATTTTTACTTAGACCAAAATTCTTATGAATCACTATTATGTTTTATTTGATAGTTTTAGCTTTTCGACATTTCTAGTATTTCGTACATACTACTCTTTCTTTGATCTTCAATCCAAGTAACATAAGCCTGTAAATGTGTGGCTAAATTTTTCTTTAATTTCATCCCCGGTGATTCATAGCTGTTCTATTTTCCACATCGCTTAAAAAAAACATTAGAAATATTTAATTTGACGATAAAACACCATCTCAGCGAAATCTTTTCAACAGATTTGTTGTTAAAAATTCAAAATATTTGAAAAAGTCAAATTGCTGTAAGGACATTTGATTAAATTATTTTGAGAGAACTCCATATTTCTTCCTCTCCCATATCTCGTCTGTGTGTATAAAAGTTACCTAAAGATGTAAATACCGACTATTTCCCTTGAAGTAGAATTCCTGACCGATCTCACCATATCAGGCCATAAAAAGGTCATATTTCAAATCTAATTCTAGGTAAATCAGCGCAATCGTAGTATTAAAAATTTAAGATAATCTCCAAAAATAGTTTTGTGAGTTTAAAATAAAGCTCCTCATTGAAATGAGATCATGATAACACTAAATAAAATATAATGTAAACTCTAGCGATATTAAAAATGCTTGACATTGGTTTTAATCAGCCCCCCCCCCCCTCCCGAAAAACA
>JWZT01005379.1:87547-102246 GCA_000827895.1 Thelohanellus kitauei
AACTTTCTCGGATAGCCCATCCAAAAATTCGGGTTTAACCCATGGCGCATCACAATTGAGAAACACTGTTTATATATCCAACAAGTAGGAATCATCCGAAGAGGTTATGTGTTATTCTCAATTTTCTATCAAGAGATAGAATCCTAGATGAGCAGAATATTTTATATGGAAACTTTGTTAAACATTTTGGTATGATTCTGATGAATAAAGATAAAGGTTTTTGGATTTTTTACATCAATTTTCTACAACCAAACTACAAGATAATCATGATTGAAGATTTGGCGTGCCCTATATGTCTCGAGTCCATGGAAGCGGAAATAAAATAAAATGCATAATTTGTTTCTAAATATGTTCGAAATGAATAATTTTAAAGCCAATCTCTTTCGAGTGGCACAAGACAACAGCTTAACATTCTTTTGCGCGATTTCTCAAGAGTGAATCCCGTGTATGAGACTTCTCAAGAAATTTTTGCAAATCCCGTTTTTTGGGCT
Organism: Thelohanellus kitauei; assembly: GCA_000827895.1. Lineage (NCBI taxonomy): Eukaryota > Metazoa > Cnidaria > Myxozoa > Bivalvulida > Myxobolidae > Thelohanellus > Thelohanellus kitauei. The sequence continues at coordinate 88,039 of JWZT01005379.1, forward strand.
TTTGATCGTGCTAAAATTTAAATAAGCTGATGATCGAAAACCCTGGATTTTAATACTATTTTTTCTTATGAAACTGCTGGCTACCAACGAATGAATGTAGAAACTGAATGTTTTGTCATATATTTAGTGAAAATAAAGGTGATTGATCGCACATTTTGTTTTCGATTCTTTAGCTCTAAAATGTGTTTCATTTAGGATCTAGAATAAAAATCAGGAAAAGGATAGATTAAATATAATAAATAAACCATTCGTTAAACGTTTCTTTAACACGTTGTCATCAATATCTATGGTGAAAAGCCATTTCTACTCTTGATATTTACATCAAATAACGATTATCTTTTCGATTTTAATCTATGGAAATAAAAATGGTGTATTTAATTCTCATTTTATGGATAATCAAAGATTGTTTTTAAACATGAACTGGACTTTTTTGGATAGGCGTTAAAATCAAATAATCCCTTAGGCGCCGAACTAAAAGGATTATCTTGAAAATGAGGAGAAAACGAAATTTAGTCACAAAATGTGACTATATTCTTGGATTTAATCGATTAAATATTCAACTCATTGTTAAGTCCGAACAATAAAAACTAGAAAATTGTGTGGGGTTTAATTTGACCACGGATGAAAGTAACCAGATCTATTAACTTGAGCTTGATCAGCTTTAACTAGACAAATTAGATTTCGTTAATATTGAATCATTTGACGTGTATACGAGTTCTATTTTATGGATAGTCATCGAAATTTACTGACCTATATCCAAAGAGATTATGAATAGACCAAAAAATTCGTTGATAGAAATCCAGAATATCTATGAATTTTTCTTAGATTTCCCGACTAAAAAAAGTATAATTGACACGAAGAATGTTAACAAGACCTGTGTATGTTTATTATCCAAGAGTATTAGATAAATAAAAAATGGTTTTAAGGTTTAGAATTGAAACAATTTAACTGTCTTTGAGTCAAACATCCATCAACTTATCTTTGTATTTAGTATATCTGAAAAGAAATCAGATTTTAGAAACTTAATAGCTGTACCATCAAATATGAAAATAATCTAGTTAAAATTTGCATTATCCCTCCCAAAAATTGTTCATTAAACTTTTACACTCTAATTAGCTTTCTAATACATAGGATTTCCTCCATCCGCGTTTTTTTTTTATCATAAGAATTCAGATTTGATGGATAAGGCATGATGTTTATCGAAGCAAAATGTTGAGTGCTAAACAACATAAAATATGGAAGTTTTATTTGACCATCATACAACTTATAAATCAATAGTTAGATTCTGTAAAAGCCTAAAATGTTCGGTGTTTATTCTAAACAAATTTGTCATATAAAATAAGCCTTTTGGTTCGTCAATTTTAGGCAATAATTTGAATTAAATACGTTATCAAACAAAAATATCAAGATTAAAGCCACATTACCAAGATTTTGGACCCTTTAAGAAACTAAATTGGACCTCTAGTGGAAAATTTTCACAAATCATAATCCACAGAAAAAACTCCTGATATCAATTCTTAAGGTTCAGTGCCTGATCAGCTAATTTTACTGTGATTACATTTAAATTTTCAAATGATTCAACTTTAGAACCTAAAGATCTGCTTCAACAAAAAATTCTGAGAATTGTCGGAAAAGATGATGGAAACATTCCAAAAAGCACCGCGAACACTTCAAGAATGTTTCAATAATTTCGAATAATATTTGAAATGCTGGTGACTAATTTTTATTCTGTGGTTTAAATAAGTCTGTGGCGCACATCCTTGTGTCTGGTGTAATTTTAACGAAACAATTAACTAACATTTATTGAATGAAGTTATCATCAGATTCTTCCACCTGAATTTTAAATTGGATAAACTGTGATGTTTCTCCACGTGATAAATGTTTTACGTTTGACAAAATAACAACCTCGATATTGTGAATTGCTTGCCAGATAATATGCCAAACTGCTGACCAAATAAATAAGACCAAATTTAAGCAAACGTGGACCGTCTATTAATACAACCTTCTAAGTATATACGATGTAAGATATAAAAACAAATCCTGAGAATCAAGAATAAAGTCTAAATATTCCGGTCAGTATTAAAATATTTTGTAACTGAGTTTGAGTTGACAAAATGTGATGATGGAATTTAGGTGTTGGAGCTCGAACCTGTAAAACTGCTCTAATAGACAAATGCCTAAATTCGAGTTCAATCTTTGCAAATATTGTTTATCAACCTCACTATTCATAAAATTTCTTGATAAATATACGTTTACGTTACAGGGTTTTTGACCTCGGCGTAGCCTCTCATAGAACTCTGGATATGTTTAATTTGGGTTTAATAGCAAGAATGATCACTCATAATGGAGCACACTACACCATGTGGTGGGCGGGTTTCCAATTCCGGAAGAATTCGCACCGCTTCGTAATGGATAGTAGTGTTGATGAGATTGACAGATTAGTCCTGCAAACGTTGATTCGGAAACGTACTCTAAGGAAGAGCGACATCAAGGAAATTATGAATAGGTTATCCGAAGAGAAAAAAAGTATTCAGATTAGAAATCAGCAACTCTGCATTTCAAAGACGTTTTAAAATCGATAAACACCAAACTCGAACCGATAAACTTTGAGATTAGTTATGTAAGGTCAGAAATGGACGGTCAGCTAGTTTTTGGGATTGTAAGTGGAGTACTTAACTAGATCGATCATAATCAGGACGACATAACGAATATTTCAAATAGCCTAAAACCTGTAGAAATATCTGTATTTACAAAAATTGTTTGATTTATTTTGACTAGATCGACCACTATATCGATGACCCGGAAACACCTTTAACCATCGAGAAACTTCAAAATATTGTAGCTAACGAAAATAGATCTTCTGCCGATACAGTATTTCCTATGTTTAACAGTTCAAATCAATCCTACAGCATCTGATTGACGAACTATGGATTGTCAAGGTATTCAATAATCTATCATAGGTTGATAACACTGTTTTAATAAGCGATTTCGCGCAAATAACCATTAAATACCGTATGAGAAAAGGTGGCGATATAGAAAATAAAATATGCGCATTCTGTAGTGATATCTTGATCCACGTTCAAAATTTAGTAATTTAGGGTATGTCTTGTAAAAATTGTCGTGCGTTGTTCCATAAATGTTGTTCTGAAATTTATCAAACGAGGTAAGGCTATGAATCGATTCAGGACTGGAAATAAGAACTGCGTCAAGTGTCAAAATACACTTTAGTTTTTATGATATTGTTCGTGTATTTTTTGTAAAATTTGAAAATGGGTTTTAACATAACATAGTTTCTTATATCTAAGTTGGTTTTTATCAAAAAAATGTTTCAGTTCAAACTCGAAATTGCATTATGGATGTTTATTTCTTCAACAACAAGATATCTGACTCAGTCTCAAATTTTAGCACCACAACATATCGATTTTTGTGTTAATATAGGTTGTTGGTACCATTGTTGGCATTTTACATTATTTTTTAAATAAAAATACCTCGTTCAATTACGCTTCTTTGAATACAGAATATTACCTTATATTTGCTTTCGAGGGTATAGTTAAATGTTCCTGCCGAACCAATTAATTACATTCAATTTGTTGCTATATTTAGTTCATGTTTGACTTGGTGTTAAAGGCTGTATCTGAACAGAAAATATCCAGATTTCAGAAGTATATGATTATTTGTTGCACATTTTGAACCGGGAAATAAACATTTCTCTTCGTTTCAAAAGACAAATGCTTCAAACTTGTAACTGAAGGGAATTTAGTGAATGGTGACTACTGTCAAATAATATTTAAACTAGTCGAGTTTAAATAGGCCACGTTTTCTCTTTACTTTGCAGGTTTGGCACGGACGTAAAGGTTTATACCTATTTGGTGTGAGATCCTTTTTGGAACTATTTTTGAATATTTTGTCAAAGAATTGGATTTTGTAATCAAACATCGATACAGATATTCTATTTAAGTATTTGTATGGTAATTGGAATCTGGTATGGAAGCTGAATCTTTATCGGGTTTAACGCTTAGGCAATGTTAAACGAAATCCAGAACGTTTAAATGATTGTTACCTCAGGACTACGTCTGCGAGTTGAGCTATGGTTAGTGGTTCAGATTTGACTTAATGGATTCACACTTTAAAATGCTCCAAACGCAAAAGTTCACTGTAAACATAAAAGTCAAAAAGGTCATTTGCCTATGTTTGCGAAGGTTTTATCAACGAAATTTACAAAAATACCACTTTCGAGTACATTTGTTGTTGCACGTGTAACTTACTACGATTAGCAGGATTATTCAAAATTACAACAGCGGCTGTCATTAGTCGAATATCGTCATCATCGAATCTGTGTTGTAAACTTCTTACATTTATGATAAATCCCAATATTTCTCTTGATTCAAAAGATTTTCTGGTTCACGTTTTTATGGTTCAAATAGATGAATTAAAATATCAAATTAAATAATCGCACCATGCCTTAAAAATGTGATAATTATATGGAATCATGACTGGAGGACCTTAATAAGGTATGATGTAAAAAATTGGTAAATTTGGATGCTTAATAAATTTTAGAACAAGGTAAACAAGTAAAATTGCACTTCAGTAGAATCTATCAAAGGAATTCGAATAACTAACAGTTTGAAAGTCAAAGGAGTCCAATTTGTAAAAATGTGACCTAATGTTAGTTTCCGTTTAGGATGTGGAAATTCATAATTCTGAAAGTTTTTCCGGAACCTATGGCTAAGTTAAAATCAGCTTCATTTCCAATCTCTAGCTTTTTGATACATATTGAATTTGGAATCGACTCACAATTAATGTTCAATAAATTTAATGATGGCTGACTACTTTACATCACTTATTACCTTGTCGGAACGAAGAGGTAAAATGATATTTTCAGGCTGGATGTGACGACAAATATGTATTCCATGTTGTTATTATTCATTCTGTTATGACAATAACAAATTTGGAGGGGTTCGCTATCCGTCGTCGACATAACACATGGCTCTGTATTCCCAGAAACCAGCTTATCCGCTTCAAAAACTAAAATCTTCTTATCCCTGGAACATAAGGCGAAATAACCGTCGGCCCATGATAAGCCTTTAAATGCTCGCTGAACGTAATTCTGACCATGAAACGCGAGTTTGTATGAACCTGAAATCATAAATTTTTACCTTGGATTTCGTCGTCTTTGGAAAATAAAATGAATGTCCGATCCATTGAAACAGAAAGTAAGTATCTGTCGTCGTTAGAAAATTGCATTTGGACAATCCTAGACTTGTGTCCATACAATTTTCTTATCAGGTGCCACGTTTTGGTCTCCCATAACGCAATAAAAGCGTCCTCGTACCTTCGAGCCTGTTTATGAATAGCCATACTTCGGAAGATGAGGCTAATGTTGTTCCTTGGGTGTTAAGAGCCAAAGTCGTCACATTATTACCGTGGCCAAGTCTTGGTAAGTTGAGCAATTACAAATTATTTATCTCTACCCAAAGGGAATACTTTCTGAGAAAAGGATCAGTTGGTAAATCTCAATTATTACCAAAAATACCTTCAATATCAACGGTTGGTGTATCGGAAACATCAGAACAATCAATAACTTAGTTAAAACCAAACAGAACAAGGTATTTGGGTCAAATTTAAGGCTTGGATCATCCCATAGTTGTGCAAGTTATCAAGGCTCTAAGTCATTCTAATTTAAACGGTTAATGAATCCTTTATTCGGAATTTTTCGAGTATTTTACAATACATCTTGGTCCATTCGTGGACCCGTATTATTTTTTCTGTCGATGCTGATATTAAGGTCCCAAAATTCATCATACAGATAGAATTTAGAGGATAACCATGGAGAAATGGCCTTGCTACTTCAGTCCATATCTATAAAACAAATTAAAAACTGTTTCTTCATTTTTGACACGGGCGTATATCCTTACCGACATATCTGCGCTACACGTAGTCACCAGACCTGAGCCAGAGGGTTCAGTTGCTATATCCTACATTATATGTTCAAACAGTTACAATATCAAAGCTTCCTGCAACGGCATGACGTTCCGTAAAATGCTAAATTAATGCGTGTTGTACTTTTTGATTTTCGTCCCAAGAAAAATGGTGCAAGGAGCCATCTCTAGAGGCTATTAGAAACATATTGGAGCCGAATGCCAGTGCTACATAACCATATTTACATTCATTAAAGCTACCAAATCGATTCTATCACAAACACGTCATACTTTATCGTTCCATATACAGTTGACTGGATCATACTCCCAGATGATGGCTAATTCATCCATCCCAAGTGTAATTATCCTCATTCCAGGACCTTGAGTTTGCAATTCCTTGTTTTGAAACACCCCATTGAGCGCAGAATAGCGAGATGAAAATTCTGAACTTTCAAGCCACTCAACTCGAGTAACCGAAGCCCCATGAGCAGCCAAAATAGAATCCTTTATAACGCAGTATTCGCTTTTAACCCCGTTGTTATTAACGACCAAAATGTGTTTAGTCAACAAATCCACGATTGTAGACTTAGCCCTTGGTTGTACGTTCTTCTCAATCTTCCAAACGCAAGCTGTGTGATCATGACTAGCTGAAACGATGTAAATTAAGTTTTCTCGAACAAAACAAGTTACAGCATCGACCCAACCCTTGTGTGCCTTTATTTTCAGAGAGGGAGCTGTGCGATCGTTTAGCGACCGAAAAAATATACACCCTGAGGTCTCACCATACACCAAATAAAGAATTCCTGAGATTGGACAAACTCGACAACATAAAGGAAAGGACTCTCCTAGGGCGAAATCTTCAAAGACCTCGAGTGGATTAGGAAGAAGAGCAGGAAACCGAATAAGGCTAAGATTATCTTGTGCCGAGAAAATATAAAAGTTTCCATCAATAAGATCGACTTCAGGAATGAATTTGAATCCAGTTGTTTCGGTTCGAACCATTTTGTATCTGCCGTCAATTTTATGATAGATGTTGATTTTGTTATTTGAATTAACGGAAACGAGTAATTGATTGTCCAAATATATGTAGGATCTGATATAAATGATTTCGCCTGGATCTCCTTGAATGTGATAATCGTAAACTAATTGACCGTTTGAATTGAGTCTCAAAATAATGATGTATTGATCAGAAGTGTACCCCACCTCATTACTTGAGCTCCAAAAAATTGTGTGGTTACTGATATTACATCCACCAATCAAAAATTCAGTTCTTCCATTCAGCACGCGACCTTCCATGATAATATTCAAAATGTGAACATGTATTACTGAACGTGCGCAGTTAAATACAGCAGAGAAGGCAAACGCCGTGTACTATTGGTCAGAGAGTAAAAAGAATTATCATCGGTCTGCTTGAACTACGCATTTGTACGTTTCAGACATACAATTGCCCACTCAGGTAGATTTGAAATCAGCTTAAATCGGTGCGATGTTAATCAGGTAAATTCACGATGTTTTCCTAAAGGATCATTTGCTCCAAACACTAGGCACCTTCGTTCATTTATGATCGATAATGATTAATACTACATGGCTATTTTTTAACTGAAGTGTTCTAGTTTCCCATGAAGGAGAGGCTCGTTTTGTGATGAACCTCCGTGTGAATTACTATAAACAAATATTCCAGAAATACTCACAATTTCAGGGTAAAAATCGTTGTTCACCTCTTTTTAAACACTTAAAATGTAACCAACTTGACCTTTATGCTCAGTCATTTACAACTGATCATTATTTCACGATGGCCATCCATGAGAAACGATTTAGATGGTCTAAGGTTTCTAAAAGTCCGACTAACGTGGTTACTTAACATATAGTGTAGATACGTTCAGATATTCGATTTCTGCATCCTCTGAGAAGATTCTGGATAAAATGTGGAGATGAAAGAACCTGCAGGGCCTAACACAAAAACATTCTCTGCAATTATAATATAAATTTATGGTACAGCCTATCAGAGAACACACGCTACTTATTTTAAGTCCTTAAAGAGCTTATTCCCAGTGAACAAATGCCGCTTTGGTACCGTAGCCCATGAGGGCAGAGGCGATTGGGGTGAATGTTTAGCAAGTGAGAGTCTTGGACTACCCGAGACTATGTGTGCAAACTGTAGCCTATATGGGATGTGACTCCAAAAGGGATTGTTGCACTTGGACAACATCGAAATTTCGGTCGATGTAAAGTCCGTACATTAACGTACCTGTGCAGGTTTGTATACCTCCAAAGACCGACGTCAAAAAAAGTCCTTAAAGTGTTTATCAAGACCCAAGTCGACATACATTCTACGTTTTTTGTATATTTTCGAGGGAGATAAAACCTAAAGAATCTGAAGTCAGATTTTGACAGACAAAAGTGATTCACAGGTCCATGACGAGAGAATGAAATATTATCCAGGTGTACTTTCTGGGTAAAGACAGCCAATTCAGATATGCTTGACATGACACGAAAACTGTGGGTATATTGAAAGATGAGCCTTATAAAAAGCTTCGATACTCATTGGGGATTATTCGATCATCTCAACACTGTTCTGGTGATATCATGATAGATTTGCCTGAATATTGGAACAACTTCAACATAATCAGAATCTGACTCCCTTCTAATAAATTCTCATCACATCAGCGAGCATAAAACTATTTTGAATAAACTATAAATGGTGGTCAATATTTAACACCCGACGATAAATAAGGAACGTTTTATTTAGCAGAATAAATTTGAAAAAAAAGAATCTTAATTATGCAAATTGGTGATTCATGTTAATCATTTATTGTCATTTGTAGATTCCATAACAACAACATCCGGAAATTTAAATAGGTTATATGTGCATGTGAGGGTAATGGTCCCATTTACTATCGAATTATTGGACTGGATGGCTTAGAAATAACATGGTGTATAGCATAACCAGCATCGGTGGAACGAAAAATTTATTTATCTTAAAACTGTATTGTATGTTTTTTGACCCGAAGTGAGCCTGGTTCATCATAACATTTAACACTTCTGTATGATTAACAATTTAAGGGAGTTATTATTTTCCACGTTTGTAAAACTAAAAATTTTTGAAAAAAAATGAATCAAGAAATTGGTTAGCAATAGATTACGATTTTAAAATACAAAAGAATTGCTTTCAGTTGTTTTTCATAACCAGATGTATTTGTGGTAATTGGGAGTTTTGTCGATGATCCCCTTATATAAGCTGACATTTTTGTTTAATTTCATAATCATTAATGGCAAAACACTATCCATTTGACCTCCTTACATGTGACGGACTGTTGATACTCATTTTTGAAGACTCCTTAGTATCATGGCTTGAATATTCTTTGGTATGAATATAAAGTCCTTCATATGGACATTATCGAGCTTGGCAATAAATACGAAATTTTAAAGCGCATTGAGTAGAACGAGACCCTCCAAATCTATATAGGTGTATAACTCGGCTGGTTTGAAGTAGATTGCATGGTATAGTGCTACCCAGGCGATATCATCTCTATTGGGATTGGCTCTTACCAAGTGTCTTACGAATGTCGATAGGACAGCACCTATATCTACAAAAAAGTATCACTCAACTCCAACGCATGACTTATTCAACTTGGAGATACTTCACCCTATGTTAGATGTAACTTTGATGCCTTGATAACTGAGAGTGGTGATAAAATGTACGTGATCTATCCAAAAATTTCTCGAACATCAGAGGTAGAATATAATGATAGTGTTTCTCAGTTTCAACAAATCGAGCAACCATCAACTATATTTTTTAATCTAAATCAACAAATGATAATTCTAAATATATAATAAGGAGAAAATAAACTATTAATAACGTCTTCCGTGTTGTTGGTGTGGATCGTATGGGTATGGAGGTTGGTTATATCCCTGATTTTGATGTTGCTGAGAATGATATGATGCTGAATATCCTTGATTATCAGGCATTGCAAAAGCCTGTGCAGAATAAGATGGATATGTAGGTTGTGTCATCTGCGTAGCTTGTGAATACTTTATGCATCTAAAAAATCATAAATGAATTACTCTTTTAGCTCTTGAGCTTCTATAGACCGGGCGTTAACATAATCACTGATTTTAGACATTAAAGAATCCAGATTAATGACAATTTTATCATAAAACTGAGTTAAAAAGGTAAAACCTTTATCCCTTCAGCAACACCGTCTCTTATACCAATAAAAGAATTGTAATCCTTGAGAATCAAGTCCAACTTATTCGGTTCGGTATCCAAATGTTTAAATTTATCATTGAATGACTAATAAATATATATTTGTACCATTAGACGATCAACGTAGATGGAGAGTTCATCGAATGACTTACGAATAGTCTCAATCTTCGGTTGAAGAGATTCGATGTATTTCTGGCAGGCGGCCTCGACATTAAGACTACCATCACTAGTCATACATCCCAAAAAATATTGATCAACAGTTCGATCATTGATTTTCAGTTCTTCGATTTTATTATTCCGATCTCTTTGGATTCTTATTATTTGATTGTAAGCATCACGAATATTCGATAGATCAGACTGACCCAGTTTACTCATTTTATTATTTTTAGCATAGATCAACTGGGATAACGTTTCGGCGTTTTTCATCATAGAATCCAATGATGGCTTAATCTTTTGGAACTTCGAATCGAGAGACATATCCGATTTTTGAGCTGTACTGAGATAATTTTTATATTTATCGATGGTTTCCCGCCACATATGATTAGCCTCAACAGATGAAATACGTCTCCACTGTACTCCATACTGACTTTTGAACGAATTGTCTTCACTCGCCTCACGATTAAGAAGTTGGATAGCCTGTGAGACGAAATTCAAACTTGATTTAAAGTATTTTCACATCTTAGTCTAGTATTGTCCAATGATCTCAGATTTTCGATGATATAATTGATGCCTTGGTCTGAAGTCAAGACTTTGATCTTTTCGGTAAAGGATGGCGGCAAATTTTTTTCATTAAATTTTTCAAAATAAGCAGGAATATTCATTTCTGCAAAAATTCTGATGTTTATACCGTCCATACGTGAATATTAAGGAGTCACTTGTTTCTCTTTCTTCACACAATTCGGTTCTGATATTAGAAAGTCGAGTATTGAACAGCCGCGTGGCGTTACGCACGACACCTGGAACTAACGTTTTGAATGCATCAACGATTAGAGTTGATTTGACTTGAAGTGTTTGGACGTTGAGTTCCTGAGGGCGTGCAGCTTGTAGGGGTTTAAATGAAGGCTCTGAGAAGCTGGTTGTTAAAGGTAAGTGATAAATAAGCTCGTTTTCTCTTTCTGCAGTGTCCCATTTTTCTCGGTACTCGTTTAATAATTTCTAAATAATAATTTTGAAAACTCGAGATTTTGGCGAATTCACCAACTTATTCAGCTCGATTGCAATATTAAAACAAACCTGAGTAATTAAATAAAAACTTTTCTCCTGCTAACGTAATCTCCGTATTTTTTGTCAACAGAATCAATTTTAGATTGAATGGACATATATTCGATGGCTGAGTACAATTCCGTGATATGACAGAATTGTTCGAGGTTCTGGTTACATAACAAATCTACCTTATCTGTGATTTTTGTGCTTTTCTTGATGATTTCATTAATATTTTTAGAGGTAACGTAGTTAAAATATGTCATACGTAACAAATATGCATCGTCTGATTCACCTTCATCACTTTTTTGGCAAACCTGAACATTTAGAGATAAATCCGGCTTGTGCGCGAATCAGACATAGTTTAGTCAAAATATCAGCCATTTCAGATGAAATATCTTGCATCAAATCACCGAGATTATTTGCGCGTGAAATATTGTGAAGTTCTTGAAAAGCGCTCGCTGCTAATTGCCACAAACTGATCCTTTTTTTAACACTCTCAGAGTCATTGTCGGTTAACTCTTCGGCGTCCCACCACAAACGCATGCCGAGGAGATGTAAAATATTTGCTATTTCAAATGAGATTCTTGGGTCACCTATGACTGAAAATAATTACCCTTTTTGGAGGAAGAGAATAAGGAACGCTTATGAGTATCGTACCATGTTGTCCTAACAAAATCCTACATTTATTCAATGTTTACATCGCCTTCGTGTGAATTGATCAGGGGCTCCATTACTTTCAAACAAACATAATATCTAATTAAATAAAATTGTACTCAGCTAACTTGTCAAGTTCTGGGGGCTCCTTTTCGTTGGTCCGCGAAACTACAGTGTTTCTTAAACAATGCAATGCCTTTATTGGGCCCCGAAGTGAATCCAACAAAGCATCCCCGTATCGGGCTTTCACAAAATCACAGCAAAAACTCTCCAAATCCACAGGATCTGATTTCTTGAAACACCATGTTATTTTCGCGTCCATAATCGCGCCGGAGGGCGGCAAATTTGATAATTCCTATTCAAACGACATGATTGAACATCGTTCAAACCACCCTAGGGCGGAAATCGAATATGAACACCAGTGAAAATTTAATTTTGGGCCCGCGCAGATGCTTGGTCACACCGAACACGTTCAATTATGTTCTCAGATTTATGGATCTTTTCCTGAAAAATTACACATAGTTCTTGTCCTCATATGGATTTCTTATGAATATATGGGATCTATATATTCCAGAATAATCTTATACATTAATTTGTGATTTATCGACCCTCCCCCGTTTGGATATATGAGAGTGGAAACCCTTTACGAAGACACTTAATCTTTGTATGTAACAGTTTTTGTTTACGTATTTCACAACAATAACATGTTTTTGTCTATAATCTGTTAATAATGTCGCCAATTTTTCCATTTTACTCCCGGAAAGAACTATTCACATCATGTTTGCATCGAATTGCTGCAATGCTTAATTTTACATCACGTCCAATAATCACGGATGTTGTCTGTCGCTTTTTAGGGACCATCGTACACAAGTCTACATTTCTGCTTTGTTTACATCAACCGGCACTACAGGCTTTTCGGCTTTCAATTTTGTACAAGTTTTCTTTCGAAATGTAAATATTTATTTTTTAGACGTTTTCCCTCAAGAATATTGCCTTATTTACAAACACGATCCATAACCAAACCGTAGACTTCCTGTTCGGAAAACCAGCACAGTTTCTTCCTTGATCTTTATCTAGGGTTTCGTTATGTTTTTCTCCGTCCCAAAAACAGTTTTCTTCATTCGAACCAGACCCCAATAATGTTTGTATATCAAACACTACGAATTGAACATGTCTTGTTTTGCCAGCCAAATTTAAGTGCCATAGTAGAGTGTCGATGTTACTAGATGTAATAGAGTATTTTGAGTTTTAGATCACGTCTAAAGCTCAATTCATCGAAATTTTGTTTCATGGTTTTTTACTTGGTCAGCATCTATCAAAATGACTTGGAAATAAGAGACAGATTAGTTTTATCTACTCAATTGGATCTAATCACCGTATTAATTCTTTTGTTAATCTTCTGTATCGAATCCTGAACCGCATCTTTTATTTTAGAATCAAAATAGCAAATTTCTTTTAACTCAAACTATATATCATAAAAACTAGTGGAAAGCTCCCAATACTCGTGGATGACTTCATTGTTTTTGTAAATCTTATAGATAGAAAGGATGCGTTAGTAAAGTTGCTGATAAATATAATGACCTTATGAAATTGTGTACAGGTACATTATTTAACAACTATTTTCAGTACTTTTGCTGCTGTATATGGTAAAGGGCAACCTGTTTATAATATATGTAGAGGGGGCCCAAAAAAGGTTATTGTGGCAGTATCGTATTTTAAAATCAATATATTTTGTTGGTAAATAAACATCTTTAGCTGGTTTTAATAGCATGCCCAGGTTCAGTATCATACAAATATCATATTCGCATTTTTTCTCAACCATCCATCAATCACTTCATTTTTCGTTTTGCGAAACTGATTAGAAAGAACCAGTCCTTTACTGAGCTTTTGTAAACTATATAAAAGATAGTAACCGTGACCCGATCATAACTTCAGCAATTACTATTACAATTCATTCCTAAAATGCAGGCCATCTTATCACAACTTTGGGTGCGGAGTTGAGATGGAGAAATATTGGGTATTTTAGAGGTTCAAGATCCATTATGTGTCCTTTTTAAATAATAACATTTTTTGGTTGAAGCGGAATCCCTTGGGACATCCAAATACTAATGGACAGAATAAATACCGGATTTTGAGATCTATAGTGCGAATCGTGACGACAAGTAGTGCGATTTTTTAATAAATACCGGGTTTAACATTTAAAGTTTCGCAACGTGAGATTCAATG
>JWZT01005379.1:112713-126682 GCA_000827895.1 Thelohanellus kitauei
TAGATGTTAGCCACAAATCAGCTCATTTTAATACAGATGCGATGTCTAAACACGCGTGCGTATATCTCTATTTGTTTCGTTGCGATACTGGATGGTTATTGCTATAGGATTTGAAGGGAGCGCAAATAAACTCGGGATTGGTGTTATAGATGGCGATATTATTCTATCAAACAAACGATCAACATTAATCACTCCTCCTGGCCAGGGATTCAAGCCTAGCCAGGTCGAGGCTCATCACCGAGCTAAGATTATTGAACTTCTCAAAAGGTATTTATATTATTAATAGTGTGTTGGCAGAATGCCAACTTAGTATACACCAAATGGATGCTATTTGTTTCACAAAAGGTCCTGGCATGGGAGCCGGCTTATCTACCGTAGCTTTTTTTGCCAGGATGTTGAGCTGCATGTACAAAAAACCTCTTGTGGAGGTAAATCACTGCGTGGCTCGTATGTTTTTGGTTTATCAGATATCGAGATGGGCAGATTCATAACAGGTGCTCAAAATCCTGTAATATTATATGTAAGCGGTGGGAATACTCAAGTAAGTTTATTTCTAATTAGGTGATCATTTACCACAAAAATCGTTACAGAATATGCGGAGAGACACTCGATATTGCGGTTGGTAATTGTATCGACCGTTTTGCAAGGTTAATAAACGTTCAAATTGTTCTGATTAGATATCCAATGACCCTTCGCCCGGCTTCAACGTTGAACAGTTAGCCAAAACGTATGAAACGAAACATGTTCAGAGCCAAGAATTTTGTCAAGCTACCTTATGGTGTCAAGGGTATGGATGTATCATTTTCTGGGATATTATCTTATATCAAAGTACAAAGTAAATAACCAGGACTTTGTAATCAAACAAATAGAATCTGGAGACCTTACTCCCGCTGATGTTTGTTTTTCTCTACAGGAAACCGTATTTTCGATGTTGGTTGAAATAACAGGTGTGTGTAATTTAACAAAAGAGCGGGCAATGTCGAATATCGGATCTAACGAAGTGCTCGTGGTCGGTGGTGTCGGATGTAAGCTTTATAGTGATAGGCAATGAACGTCTGCAATCGATGATGAGTGAATGATTGTGTGATTAAGATACGATGGCTTCAGAGAGGGGCGCCATTTCGTACTCGGCAGATGAGCGCTTTTGCATTGACAACGGATTGATGATTGCCAAAACAGGACAAATCATGTTTGAACATGGCCTGTCATCGAAGATAGAAAAAACGAGGATTTCCCAAAGGTTCGATGGTTATCATTCAGATATCGAACTGATGCTGTTGATATCACGTGGAGGAATTAGGTAGCTGCTGTATACTTTCATCAGCCTATTTTTTAGTGTACAATTTAAAATCTTTCATCAGGACCATGACCTCGCATGGGCTCTTTGTACCTCCACTCGGATTCAGATTATGATCCTTTGTTTTTCCGAAAATATAATACCACAGTTTTCACATTCACATTGTTACTTTAAATAAGTTATCGGTTTTTAAGGTACGATTCACTAAGCTGTACTCGATGAAATGCCCTCTCATATTTTTGTGCTACTATTAGACCATAAGGTCATTGTCACTCCAAAAACTTCAATGAACTCGAATAAAAATAACTGAGGGTCGAGTAGAACAACAGACTTAATTTTATCACGATTTTTTTAGTCACAATAATTTAATGGAAAATAAAGGCATATTTTTAATAAAACATAACTCTAGGTTCTAAATTCCTAAAAATCATTTTTCTTTTTTCACTTCGTTAAAAACCTTTTATGTTTAAAAATCTACAATTTTGGGTGGTGTCAAGTGTATTATTGATGAAACATCGCATGAATCATTGTCCGATGTGTCTACTATATGAAAATCATCTCTAAACGTAATCGAGATTTCTCACTTTTCTTTTCTAACTAGGTCTGAAATAATGAGTTTTAACTCTTTAATTTCTGACATGAGAATATTCAATTTTTGGTCCATGTTTTGTAGCATCCTTGGGTTACAGTAGAAATCATTCGACTATGTCTTTAAACTCTTACCTGATCGCTGTGGACATTGGGAGAAAGAGTGTCGGCTCTTCTTTTATATGTCGTCGTCAGTTGAGGTCTTAGAATCGGTTTATTTATTGTGTAGCTGTCTTCGGAATTTAAAGCCGGAATGTTTAAATTATCACCAGAATATGTTTTTTTATTCGGAAGAATGTAAGGGTTGTTGAAATCGTTCTCAAATGAAGTGATTGAACTGGTTTAAGCATTAAATACTTTCCACTTTTGCTGTCTAGGGACGCTGAGGACATTTGAACCTCGGGTAATGTGTAAAATCTATTGGTTTTTTCAGCACTTTTGAGCAGACTCTTCTTTTCAAATTCGGCTGGCAATATCTTCAAATTGAAATTCTAAATGAAGGAGTTTGTCACATTTTGGGGGATGTAAATTTCTTCAATATCTTTAGCCTGTTGTTTTACGATAGTCCTTTTTTGTCCAGTCGAATCTAGATATAATTATCTTAAGGTGATTGGAAAAATCAACAAATCTCAGTAAATAATTTCCTTTCCCTGTATATGGGCAGTAGGTATGTTAGCAATGGATCCTTACAACTGACAAGAAATTCATAACAAACAAATATTCGCCATTTAAACTAGGATTCAAATTCTTCGCTATGCTCCAGAAGAAATTGCTAGAGGCATATTAAATAGCGATGTATAATCTGCTGATTCTGTATTATTAAGCTAGATAATATGAAATGAATTCTTCCCACAGTAAGTGCGACTTAGGGATAGTTAATTCTGAAGATATCATCGAAAATAGGTTTTATGGATCTCGACTTTAATTGCTCGTTGTTTATCTGATAATTAAACATGATAAAAGATCTTAAAAATGTGTTGATGAATTTAAAACATATTAATTCGATAAGATTTCGTAAATTTTGAGTTGGATAAAAGTGGAATTGGTCCAGCTAAATAAGCATTTGCCCACAATACCTGCGCTGATCCAGATCAATCTTAAATGGAGTACCTTTAAATATCACAACGTAGGTTTGCCGGAATTCCTTACCGGCCAAAAACATACAGTGGTCAAAAGTAGAAGATCGTCGTAAATTAACCATAATATGAAAAATATAATGTGAATTAATTTGTGTAAGGAAATTATGATTAAAATTCTAACACAATACGCATACTACGCCCAGCACTTTCGAATGCTTGTAAGCGCAACTTTAGAATTGGTAAACATGCGAATTAGGCGACCAGGGGTCGTGGTGATATCGACCAGTTTAAACTCGGGAATAATAAACACCATACGTGGCACCCTGTAAGTGGTACATGGGCCCTTGGCGGTGTTGATCCAACACCTGAAAGGCGACTTTTTTTATCGAATTTCTCCACAGAACGGCGAATAGCTTGATATCGGTTATAACTAACCACCACGTTCTTGAAGGCTCCACCATAATCACCGATTGCTACAGGATCTGTAGAAATATAGAATCAATCTATAACCATTTAACGGTGAATCATTGATAACGTTTCGTGACCCGGTGACAGGAGTGTGTAAAAATTCTGTAGAGAACACCTGGAACGTTTTAAAATATATGATTTCTCAGAGAAATCTCGCCAAAGCTCTTGATGAAAAAGTGAGAAATAAATGAGCCCGTTTTGGATGGCTTTTTCGCCGAATTCCAATCGAGGCGAGAAAAAATCGGAAAATCATTTGAGGTTTTATGTACACCTTTAGAGAAGTTGAACACCTCAATTAACTGTTCATTTATTAATTTGAGGAAAAAATGTTTCTGACTATTTTCTAGAATTTTACTTTTATTTAAAATGTATTAAAGAATGTATACTTGGCATAAAAACCAATCTAGATAATCATTTGATCGATGAAGATTATGCTTAAATGCAATGTAAACATTTAATAATCTTTTAAGTCAAAGGCTTAAGGGGGCGTATTCTTTACTTTAACCAAAACTGATAAGGTTCCTTAAATGAGATCAAGTTTAATAAAATATTTAGTTGGATGATGGGCTTCAAGAACGATTGAACTAAATCTTTCCGCGTTATATGATCCTGGCCGAATTCAGGCGACTGTTGTTTTTCATGATTCATACAGTTGAAAAGAAACGATGAGTTACAAATCGACTACTATGGGGATATTGAAAATGTTTTGAGCTAAGTAAGTTGACACGAGGGTGGTGTTTACTCTTTTCTAAACGGATTCGTATCATTGATTCAATGCTAAATAGATTCTCGATATCCGGATTTTGAAATTATTAAAAACCTCTCAATAGAAATTCACGTTTTTGATTACATAACCCCAAGTTTGATAGTAATTAACTAATTATATGGGCTTAGTATGTCAAGGTTGTAATTAATGAACTATTAGCACTCGTGGTTTGTGAATGACTCCACTTAAGACTAGAGTTGGGTTAAAATATGAATTAAATCATGGGTTTGAAAAATGATCCAAAAGCACAGAAAAGTCAATGATATTGAAGAGTCAAATATTTCAAGTTCAGGATAAGAAATGGACAACAAAGATTGACCATCTTGTTTGTAAATATGAGTTTTCAAACTATGCGCCAAAATAATCTTGATATATGTCTAGTTTGGTTGCATTTGTATAAATTCTCATTTCATCGGAAAATAGATTTGTGAAACATCCAAGTAATGAAGTTTTCCCAGTTTATGATTGTAGGTGCACATCGTTCGAAATCCTCTTACGATATCATACAAAAAGTTATCCTGATTAAGATCAGAAAAAAACAGAAATGGGATAAAGGAGAGGTATATGCTCATAAAGTATGGAAATCGATAAACCTTGACCATTTTAGTATCAACAACACTCAAAAAAGGTTGTAAGCAGCCATGTTGTTCAGATATAAATACAAAATACCCGATTTCAAGAACATTCTGATGTAAAGCTCAATTCTTGTTAAAAAAAAAGGCCTATCATTCTCAATACAGCATATTATTAGGAAAAATATTTGAACTGTCAAAACAATCACATCACTTCCAAGGAGTTCAATTTATTAGGTCTGGCTGTGTGTACCAGACTGAATTTATCTGATCAACAATCTTGACAAGGCGTTTGATTAGATATAAGAGAGAGGTTATTTGTAATCTAACTTCGAACCTGTAAGTACTTTGCTGACTTGGGGAGATTTTCACACAAAACGTTGTGACAACAAAATATTTCCTCAAAGTTCAAGAATTTGAATCAATAACGCCATTAAAATTCTCTCTTTGTGAAGTGTTTAACATGTTAGCTAAAACCGACCTTTTAAAAATCTGTTTCGGAAAAAATACACTGAAAAAATCTTTATATCCCAGTACGCAGAAAAGAATAAAACCAGCAAACTTACTAACATGGATGGATTAGAAAGATAATTAACACTGCTGAAAATAGATTGAAATAACGGGTCGAAATACATATATGACTTGGACCTCCGCATCAAATAACTACTTCTTCCAACATTTATTATCGGTTCCAAAATTGAATGATTCGGAGATAAACATGAGTGTATCGTGTATATGATCCACATTACACCATTCATTTATGAAACGTGGTTCCTTCGATAAAACGGAACGATAATATTTGTTTGAAGTTTCTTTCTGATTGTGAGTAAAGCCCAAGGAAGACATATCTGACAGTGTTTAATGGAGGTACTGAGTCACCCCAGTTGTTTTCAATTAAAAATAGCCAATTGTAAGTAAATATCCTCTTATTGTTTCCGGTAAAATTTAGGATACCTTTATCTTGGATTCGACGTTCGTGTTTTCTTTGGGGGCACTCGTTTACATATGATCCTGTTTCCCAGTCGTCTTTATAGAGTTTCCTCTCATCGAAAGATTGTTCTGTCATTAAACAGATTACTTGACAGTGGATACGTTAAAGATTTATTCAATGATTGTTCATCTCTTTGACTGAATCTAAATGTTTGAAATGGCTGATTATATTTCGCGTTACCTTAGCATCCTTCAGAAAGTCGTAAGTTCTATATCGTTTAGGAATTCGAGGATCAATAAACCTCATGCCCATGTTTCTTGAATCAAGATTTGTGCATAAACTGTTTGGATCACTCGGATCGCAAAAACAAAAACCTAAGCTACAAAGCACATCGCAAGCAGCTTGAGCTTTTATCTTGCGTACCACCGAAAATATTTCAAATTCACTCATTATCGTCGCCAATACCTACGGCTGGTCATTTGGTGAACGGATTACCATACAATTAATTACTCGCTAATGCGATTAAAATTCGTTAGGTTACGTTAGTGATAGACGTCATGCCTTTTCAAAGTCACATTGCCAATTTTTAAGAAAACCGTTTCCCGTTTCTTGGAAATCCGGTATACTTTCATTTAAACCTCGCGCCTCTGGATTATTTCGTCAGTACTCATAAGTTCACTGCCGTTCCCTTAACCTTTATTTATCATTTACGCAACTTATGGCTGATTAATAGAAATATCGGATTCAGCTGAAAACGAATGTTTTGCTATGTTTCATGGTGGAATTTCATATTTCATTTACAAGCGGAGGTGGGTTATTGCTCACAGATTGTAGATTAATACAAGTTGTAATTCATAACAGCTGTTTATGGAGCATCACTTATAATCCCCTCATATCTGACGTCAAAACGAAGTAAAAATGACGTTTTTACCTTGTTCACTAGAATCTAGATGGTTTTGTGTATCAAGGCATCAACGACACTCAACCTACTTGGGTATTTATTTATAACCACAGCAGACCACGTTTCCTAACTACATCTAATGTTTTTGGACATAGAAATCTCCAATATAGTATACTCAGTAATGCTCGGAAGAAAAGTTCATTATACGTGCTGTTCTCCATTTAAAATGAGCAGTAACAATGCTTTTCCAGTTTTGGGATTTATACGATGCCAAAGAAATCTTTAAATAATTACGGAATGATGAAATATGCCCGAAAATGGTAATGATTGGCAGATATATTGTATTAATTATACGAGTAAGGATATTTTAATCTGATTCTTACCCCCAACATTTTCTCATCTATGTTAGAAGATCTTGTTATTCTGGTCATTGTTCCAGTTTGTTCTCTAATTGTATAATGGTTTATTTTTGTGGATTTATATTACCTCGTTTCGAGGTCAGGATGTATTGTAAGCTACGTGGTAGTTTTTATTTTCTTCTAAATCCAGCTGCGACTAGTCATATGAGCGGTAAACGTTGTCTCAATATGCAAAATAATTTGTGATTAACTGATAAATAAAGAGAATGGAATATTTGGTTAGTTTCACTCATTATCGATTATATTGTCCAAATCACGTAGGCTCGAACTTTTAGATTTAATCTAAATGTTTCAGATTAATGAGAATCGGATTCGTAAACGGGATCCGCTGGAACAATGTCGAATGATGCCACTTTTTAAAATTTCAAGCTGTTGAATTGGAGTGAGTGTAATGTGAATCCCATTTTTAATAAAATCGAGTAATATCGTGTAATAAAGATACAAACACCGGTGATTTTTCATAATAAAACTTATCGGAATCTAGGTTTAACGTCAGCATCTCATAGGTGAGAAGAATTGGAAAAATGTTTGGAAATCTGGTCATCTTTGTGGATCGAATATTTAAACGCCTCTTAGATATATTTGGGCTTAAATCATGACCTTAATTTGGGATTTCACAATCATTCATTGTCTTCCCTTATCATTAGTTAATGGATAACCTTCGATTAAATTTGCGCTTTTTATCCGTTTTAGATGCGTAAACTACACACACCATCAGAATATAAAATATCTTTTTCATATTTGAAATACTTAGATCGTCATAAAAGCTAAAATTGGTTTATCTTGTTAGAACAAGCTAATTTGCATTTTAATGCATTTCATTTAGGATTTTCATGGAAATTATCGAATACTACCCAGAAAGCTTCTTAACTCTAAATATGATTCAAACTTACATCGGTTTGCCAAATTCAAAAACAGGGGCGTAGATTTACCGGTCTAAAAGTGATTCTTGGCTCATCGAGTTCATGTATTTCATCCTTTCTTGTTAAAATATTTAAAACGTATAATTCTAACCAAATATGACATAAAGACTGAAGAATTCCAATTAACCAGTGCCACTTCCCAGCAAATGGAAATTTCGCCTTCTTACCACAACCAAATTCTTTCACTTCCACAAGTTGCATTAGGCTTCATTTGCCCATCTTGAATCGAATAGTTACTTGTTAATAGGCATACCTTTCATCCATGATGTCTTGAATGAGGTAAACGATAGTTGAAAATTTAAAAACGAAATTGTTTCTGTACAATTAAAGGAACCGAGGAGAGTTGATCGAGGTATTTTAGATTACGCGTGCGCTGTTTGTCAATGGAGGACACTCAAAATTTAACAGATCGATTTGATGCGTATTGCGAGCAATGCGAAAATCTTATCATTCCAAGATTACCTTTACCTAAAGACCAAAAGGATGTAGTTTTATCAATTAAATCAGAAGGAGATAGGCCTTCTTGTTGCAGAAGGGAAAAAGCTTCTGTGTATGGTTCAGGTTCTGGGATTGTTTTCCGAAAATGAGGGATTTGATGAAATATATCCATCCTACATAAAGTGTGCTTCTATTTGACCAAGGTACCTAAGATTGCCTGGTATTATTGGGTCAGTACTTTGCTTACGTTCTACTGATCGTCAAGCTGCACTCAGAGAGTCACTGGTAATTTATGATCGAAAATAGGAATTTTTCAAAATATTCTTTTCTTACATTCTAAATTATTCAATTTTTGATCAGGTTTTAATTGCTGATTATAGGAAACTATCAGGCGGTTAGAGAGCGTACTATCCATCGATCAGCCAGATGATATATACAGTCGCGATCAAAAAATTAAATTTTATAAATTGAGAAAATTAACTGAAAATAAGCTAAATGTACCTTTGTATGTAAACAGAAATTGAAAATGACGGTGGCTGCTAACCCTGATCTGGAAGATGATGATACGAAAGTATGTTACATTTTATTCAGCGTGAAATACACAAATCCCAAATTTATTTACTTCTAGAAGATTGCATTTCAAACTACATGTTTTGTAAAAGTTTGAAATTATGATGATTAGACGAACTTAAATTGTTAAATTCGCGAACAGACCAGCAAACTGACGGAACGAAAGTTCCAAAAGGTACCCCAAAAACTAAATCTCCATTTGTATTACTTAGACTTGATAAAATGGTGTTTTTTGTTGTTGTTTCAGAATAACGTGTTTGGAATGGGGTACCCAAGTCAACCAACAATGTCTCAAGAGGAATATTTACAATATGAACTCAAAACTGGTAAAATTGTCAAAAAGTAACGCCTCTGATTAATGAGTTACGGTGAGAAAACGACTAATCAAAATACACAACACTCTGATGACGACGATAATGATGAGAATATCATGAAAAAACGCGAATGGGACGAATTTAAAGATGGTTGTATTGTTTTATAACTGGAGATCACAGACGAGGATCAGGGAATTTATACAATAGGGGCTAGAATCTATCGCTGTTTAGATACTATTTTATTTTTGGTCAATATTTTACGAACGTCTTACCAACAAGTCATTTTAAGATAACTATTCAACTGATCAATTCAAGACACCCATTTCGCCTGCATAATCATATTTTAATTTCACATTCGTTTCAAACTGGTATCCTCGTTGCTCTCTTTTTTTGATCCTGTTTGTTTTGATTTATACAAGCATCTCGATTGAGATTCGTTTATCTAAAGTATCACGCATCAGAAGGAGGATTCTAATTTCGCAGCACTAAGATCGGGGTTAAACAAAATGTCTTGGACTTCAAATATTGATCCATATTGTCAATTACATAGCTGAAAATTGTATGCTCTTTTATCAAACTCAACAGGTAGTTAATGACCTGATGATATCCACCTCGATGTGGATATTCGTTGATAACACCAATTTTAAATCAGATCCTAACCCGGGCAGTATCAACTTTGAAGAAAATCTTATAAATTATCAGAAATCCAGAGCCTATGTTCAAAACGTGGTGATTCTTCCTATTTTAATATTGTGAAGTAAATGATAAACCATTGTGATCGCATTATCTACTTAAATACAGTTAATTCAAATAGTTCGACGGTGCATGAAAATCGTAATAATTGTATGGATTAAGATTCTATTAATAAGAAAGGCAAATGTTAGATTTTTGTTGCGTTCTTTGGTACGCTTGATTATGGCACCATATCAGTGGGTTAGGGTAGTACAAGTAACACAGAAGTACCACATATGGTAGGTAAAAAGAGGTCATATTTTCCAATTGTTCCAAGCTCGCCAATGCTGAGATCCTAATTCTGCTCTGGTAAGATTATTTATTCTTCTAACTAAAAAGACCACCAGAATGACATCGATAATACTAACAATGAAAAGTTTTCAACCCGAATGACGCTCGTGACCGAACGTTAAGGTTTAAAGGCTAATGAGTGTCCATTTGTATAGATCAATGATTGCTTCCATTTCTAGCTTCCTCCATTCCAGCCGTATTCTAAAACGAGGAAAATACGATCCTAAACCAATTTGTTTTTCTTTGATATCAGGCTACATGCTTTTCGAAACAGGGTATGCTGAAAGTAGTCTATTTGACGAGAAACATTTCAAATATTTAATAGTATCTGATATTAGATGAAAGATGCGACACTATGAAAACAATATTCGGAAAAATTCTCCTCCCGAAAAACAGTTCAGATATTTCGCATCCTTGAGAGACAAGAAGACTGGTGAAATTTTTATGACGCCACGGGATTTTGTCTGTTCTCTAACAATGAACTGGACCGAAAGAATTAAGGCCCGTAGTTTAGTTGATTTCAACACCTTCGATAGAACAGTAAATTCAAATTTTATAGAACTATCAAGAGAAGGTTGACGACTCATTTCGTAGTTTTGGCCAAAATGGATTAATAAACTTCCCCTTATTCCTGTTGTTGACCACTATAATTAGAAGTATACTGCCCAATTAGTAGCGCCCTTAAGAAATCTGGAATTCGGTTTTAGGATCATCGATATTAATGATGACGCTTTCGTTTCCCAGGACGAATTCGCCAAGGTTTATTCTTTTGAGAAGTAGTACCTTAAAACCTTTTTCTTTTCGTCATATTCTGGATATCGTAAGCATGATTTAGCCGAATTCGAAAAAATCATTCAAGGCGGAGCTATATTGGAGGACTATTTTGATGCCGATGAAAAGGGATTTATCAGAATCGACCAGTATTTGGAGGTTTTCCAACGTTTAAAACACGATTTTTTGAGAATCCAGGTTTATTTAACCTTTATGAGTTTGATCTATTTTCTCCAAACAATGGGAAAATTTCTGAAGAATCATTCGCGAACTTAATAACTTGCTACACTCAACCCTTATCTAAAAACCAGGAAAAAAGAATAAAAAGTAAATACCACGAATATGATCCCAACATCGTTTGTTAGAATCTCAAAAAGGGTCTTACGTTTGATGACTACCGATCCTTAACTTGTTATTTGAAAACATACACGATGTTGAGCTCGCCCTTTCGTTCCTACACGGCTACGGCGTCGATTTCGACAAAAGTATTCTTATTATTAGATAGAAACTCTTAAAACCGTGGCCAAGAAAGTTGCACACGTTACTCTGAGCGATCACCTGGTCGATGTCATTTTCGACATTTTTGACAATGATGGTATTTCTTTATGGTCAGAGGAAATGAGAAACTTAGCTATGGTGAGTTTATCAATCTATTGAAGCAAAGCCATCTTCAGGGGAGGTCCAAGGTGATTACTCTTATAATTATAGTTCTCTCTGGGAAACTTCTTTCAGTTCCGATAACCTAGGTTTTTTAAATAAACTGTTGAGTTATAAAAATCATAATCTTAAAATTGTAGAAAAATTGGTTTTCTTCTGTACTAGTGTATTCTTATTTCATCTTATATTTTTAATCGAAAGGTTGAAGAATTGTCTTGATAACACAAGGTTTACTTTAGTGCTAGAAAACATCCTTTCCAATTCTAAAAATGGGAAATTTTTGGTAATTAGTTTTTTCTGCTTTATCTTCACCATATAAAAACTTACCGTTTCAAGACACCAGCTTGGTGGTTTCGTGGTTTTTCCTGGACTTACGGCGAAACAGTCTTGTGACGAAAAAAGATTATCATAAACGCAGACTAAATTACAAATCATCTAGAAACTCGGTGCTGATAGTTAAACTCTGATAGGAGCGAGAACTGTTGATTTTTCACAGCATTCCTGTGTGAACTTTGGGGCACAAAACGCAGAGCACGGAATATATCTGACATTCTCAGTTTCGGGAGTGTTGGCCACAGGTTGCACTACCGCTGGTTTTGGTTCAATTGGTTTTTGTTCAATTGGTTGAGGCAGTGGTTGAACTTTGACCGGTGCACTTATACTCGATCGACAGCAACCTTCTTGATAGGTTGGAGCACATTTGGATGGGCAGCTTGTGGCTAAAGTCACGTATTCAGAGGTTGGCTGGCAACAAGATGATTGAGAACAGATAGAAGGACATGGAACACTTTGAAAAAGACCGCTGAGTGAATCTAGAATATTTTGAGTCCAAAATAGTGCACAGGTTGGGGAGCATCTTCCTGCAGCTTTGTGGCCTGGAGAAATCAAATTTGATCCAGTGCTTTCTTGGGCTACAAAGTATTGTGGGAAACAGCAAGAGGGTTTGCAGGCGGGTGCGCACGACTCGGGACATCCTATTGCACATTGCACCGGTTGTTGGACTTGCAAAACGTCTCTACGGGTCGAATAGGCATTAACATCTAGGATGAATTACACTCTAACAGTCAGGTACCTCTTTTTCTTTTTTGATGATTTTACCATGATAAATATAAGATTCAACCACTATTAGTTACTCAAAAACCACCTTTTCGGCAATAAATATCTGTGATAAAGATGCAGAACGTCAACAAAACCAATTTTTTCACCATTATAGATGGTCATAAATGACGCAATTTCAGCAGGTGGTAATATTTTACAAACTAATCTATTGATGCCCAATGTTTCGATGCAGGCTAATTAGTTCATTGATCAGTCGTTCTTCGATTTCTTTCTCCTCGTCGTCGTTGAACACATGGAGACTTTTCTTGTTAGAGCAAATCCACAACTCCTTCTCCCTTGTTTGCAATAGGTTTCCTATCACAACCTAAGAATAAGTTTCAATTGTCAAACAGAAAGTTCAAATATATTAAAACGTCATTATATCTACCGGGTTTTGAAAAATATTTGACTGTTAAGACTAAAAAGACTGACCGTATTTTAAACAAATAGGTTCATAGAGACTCATAATATAAATAGACATTATTTAAATAGTTAAAAACCAAGTTAGCCATCATAAAAAAACATTTAATCTCTTCTTATCATTTTTCTGCTCAGGCACTGTAAAAAAAGCATAAAACTACAAACCCTGTATTTACACCCTCTAAAGTCCAAAAATTTTTGATGAGATTAGCATAAATGAGCTGTACCTTATTAGCAGTGAAGCCATATCATTTAGAAGAGATAATGCTGAACTTGTAAAAACTTTTCCTACAAAATTTCGTTACAACTATTGAGTTTTAAAACACATTTTTTAAATGACCGTCAGTTTTTTTAGTTCAAACCGTCAAGTATTTTTCAAAGCCCGGTAGAAATTTATTAAAAACTATGATGTACTTCTTTTGAAACTTAAAATGGATGCATTTTTCCGGATTGTCTTATTCAATCAAAAAAAATGAAATGAGTCAAATACTTGAAACCACTTTCGTGTGTAACAGTTGATGTCTATCGAGCGAATAAACACCCACCACACATTTTGGAACTAAATTTTCATAAACTATCATTCAAAGAGCAAAAGAAACTGTCCGAAGTATCACGAAATACCAGTTTGTTATATGTAAATTCAATCACGATAATTATGCTAAGCTTCCATGAAATTTTGGTCAGGGAATCGAATTCTAGCTTCAGATAGCCTCTTGATTAAATACGAAACTTGC